>JAECUM010001254.1:0-162819 GCA_016617855.1 Megalonaias nervosa
TTCGTTGTATAGGTTACCAATTGAGATGTAGAAATACGCTAAAAGAGTGTCGGCAAAATACTTTAACGCGGGTTCAGTCCCACCAATCCAGTTATAGACAATGTTTTTCTGACTGACACCAATAACAACAGAAGTCATCAAATACAATAAATTTGTCAATTAACTTCATATATAATCTCAGAATTTAAACCTATTTGATAGATAACATCCAGACAGTGATTCCAATGTGTTTCTTATAACAGTTGTTCCATTTCAGAATTAACAATATCAGATACCTTCTTGAAAATTATTAAAGTGTTTAGACGTGGGATTAAAAAGATGGATCAATAAAGTTATTTATGTAAAATCTATGTTTGTTCATGCGTTCAGATGATTGCTAACGGGTTTACCAACTTACTTTTTACGAATTATCAAATAAACGACATTAGATGTTTGCACAGCTATTTTATTTTATCACCCGTGGCACCCTGTGCTGAGAGTTCCTTGTTTCTCATTGATATGCATAACCTGTTTAACCAGTCACAACGTGCGCATGTAAATGTTTCTCGCCCATGTGACCCAACTTTCCATGCTGTTTGAACCAAACTGTTTCTCATCCAAACAGAGTCACTTATTGATCGATAAAACGGACACTTTCATTGATGTGTAGGTGATCGTTACATTGTGTTGCTTATTACGTATTTTTGTTTATGAGTACTCTTGAGAAAAGAGGAACTTTCAGCACAGGCAGCCATATCTGATAAAGGAGCGTAGCGAATGATCGCCAGTGGCTTGCGATGATACATTTATACTTCGTTTGGTGAATCGGGGACAATGTTATACTGAACTCATACCAATGTATTTTTCAGATGCGTTTGTATGTCATGCATAAATTAAAATTAGCTACATCGTAGACTACACGAGGGAGCTGAATGAGTAAAAAGAATTTTTCAAAAGACCATGTTATAATGCTGTGAAATGAAAAATGACGGTAAAACATTGTTATTCATCTGAATGCTCTCTTAGAATATACTTCAACAGACAAGGATCGCACAATTTTCGATCAAACCTAGTGTCTTTCATAAAATTCAATAAAAAATCGAATAATACTACCGAGACAAAATATACTAATAAACTGAAAATACCTATCAAATGTTGCTGGACTCTTAAAGAAACAGTTTAACATGGGGCGATATCCTACAAAGAAAATGCATTCACAATCATGATATTCATACATTTTTTCAACTTGCCTGTGAACAAACACATTTTAAATGATTATCGTTCTTAAAGCTACACTTGAATATCATTAAGCATTTTAAATTGCGTACATCCATAGGACCTTAGGTATAACAGAAAAATGTTCGGACACTACTGGCCGTTTGATTGATTATCACACTACCTGCTAATGATTAGCACGAGCGAGGAAAAGGGAGATAACTTTGTATAAAGCTCTTCGATACAACTAAGCATTTAATATTTCTGAGTTTTTGCAGTCCATGACATACAAACTCCTTGCCTAGTAACGACTGGAGGCACAAACAGTAGAATTGGTACTTGGCAGACTTATCGACCGACCGACAAACGAAGAGAGGGCAGCTGAGGGAAACAAAGACGGACAAAAAGGTTTGACAGACCCAGAAGCATAAAACCCTAATTGACCATTTCGAGTACTGAAATTTTTCCGTGATGGCGTAGAATATGGAAACGGGCTCTCTGAACGTAGGAAGGTTTGCAGCCACGACTTCTTTAATTAGCGTAAGTATATAACCTAACGATAATTTAGGTACGTCACGGAGTAATATGCAATGTATGTGACTTCAGCGGGTTAACTCACTGCCACACTAATCTATGTCATTTTCAATGTTTTTATATATGATCATTCTGATGAGTAACAATAATTATCAAATATGGATATATCCGACATATCAATAAAATGTTCCATGTAGATTTTGCTAGCTCCTTTGATAACTGAACCGCATCGACTGTGTGCAATTTCGAGGATAAGATTAATCATTTTATTTAATCAATCTCTTAGTGGCTGGCCATGTTTGACCTTTTCGACAGATACAGTGTAATTAAATTCTGTTACAAAATAATTAAAAAATACTGTACAATTTTCATGACTTCTATCTACATCCTGTATATACTCTGCGATAAAATAGGGTCTTATTAAAGTAACCTTTTTTTTTCTTTCTTTATTATCCCCGTAATATGTTGACCGTTGGGTCGGAGAACACTATCCCAAGGTTACCTTATAATCAAAACATTTCTGGTTATCAATTAATCTAGGCACAATAAATAATACAAAGAAAAGGAAAAGACATATACGCATGCACACATGCATATTGCACGCAACCTCATTTGACACAAATTAGGCTGACACAAGTAACAGTGTATAGGTGGCACAGACTTCGTAATATTACAGTATTAGTTCCTGTTTTCCACATTGCACAAAGTTACAAGTTCACAGATGAGGCCCATTATTTAAGAACTTGATCTTCTCTTTTGTTTAATTTAGCAGAATATTTTTAAATGTTCTTATGCGCTTCAACTATTTGCTTAAAAACATCAATGGAAGGATTTTGAATGTTGAATCTACAAGTGTAAATGTAATATTTAACCAAAATAAGCAAGAGATTACACTAGATGTCCAATTGTTCACTTCCTATAAATGTTTCGTTTTCGGACAAATGGACAATTTTTGGACAAAAAAGTGAAAATGTTTAGTAAAAGAGTACCAAAACTTTGAAGTAATATTGCAGTCGTAGAATAGATGTTCAATACTTTCGTTCTCACTCTTACAAAAAGTGCATTTGTCGTCATCTAATATTTTAATTCTTTTCAAAAAAGTTATTAGTGACAATTATTTTATGAATTAATTTAAAATTAAAACAGATAAACTTTGTATTCTTAGTACAAAGTTTCGCCCGGCTATAAATCTTAGACCACTCTTCACTACTTATATTCTTATTCAATAATTCAATAATTGCATCCAGGTTTCTTGCTTAGCAGTGTGTTGCCTCTTTACCTTTTATAAAAATCATTGTAAACGAACTTCAGTGAGGTTTGTTGTTTTTTTCAAGTTCATTATTTTATCCTCCTGCTTATCACACATATTGTGAGCCAAATGGTTTTTGATTGCATCTTTCGAAGATTTTGGAATTTTGGATATTAATGAAAAGCATTTAAAAAAAATTGTCGCATCCAGTTTTTTGTTTTATCATTTCAAAAGGTATTAAATTACCGCGATCATCAACTAAATCATTAAGAATTTCAGTGCCGGCATCTTTCCAGGATTTGTATTGATGGAACTTTCTAGCTAAACAAAATTTAAAAAAACTCGGGGATAAATACTCATTTGGATTTTGCGGGTCTTCTTTCCAATTCAGTACTGAGAAAAACTACCACATCTCTCTAACCCCCCCCCCCCCAAACCTGTTTTTAATGAGCTTATAAATTTCTTCTAATTTTCTCCTCCCTAAATTCCAAATATCATTCATATTTCTGAATATAGTTGTATTGACTAGGTTCTGCTACGCTCCATCCTCGTTTTCCAGTAATCTTTTAACCCATCTTATCTTAATATACCTAATAAATGAATAAATGGTATCATATTTAATCCTCCCTCATTCCTCGGGGTTACTAGTATATCACGTTTAATTCTCTCTACTTTTCCACCCCACACAAACATAAATAAGGTAAGATGTAGTTCTGCTTCAATTTTTGCTGATGGATTTGGAAGTGCAGAAAAATGCGGTATGAATATGGGCAGAACAAGAGTTTTTACAACAATTACTTTACCTACTAATGAAAGATGTCATTGACTCCAGCTCGCCAGAATTCTTTTTGCCTTATTAGTTTCTTCCTATAAATAATTTCCACCATTTGTTGTAAGTCTAGAGAAAAATCGATGCCAAGAAGTGTAAAGTTGGAAGAAGACCAGTTTAATTCCATATCGGGACATATTCCTTGATTTGAAAATTTCTTGTTTCCAATCCAAATAGCATTTGTTTTCGTTATGTTACATTTAAGTCCAGATAACAGAAAAAGTCTTGCAAGATATTTATTAAAGTATCTTTACATCTCAGCACCTCGGGTCATGTTAGAGTCACAGCATTGTTGTTACAGCATAGATTAACCGACATATTTTTTCTCTTTAAATGGTATCCATACATCAAGGCTAACTCTGTACCCAAATAACCGGGTTATAATCTTTCGGATCATCTCAGCTATTTCTGAGACAAAAGTTTGCCTCGGATGTATGTCAGCGCAATAAAATCATACATTTTGTTTGCCAAATGTCTTCGTAAAAAATAAACAGCAATCTATTCTGACTATCTCGACTATTTCTACGATTAAAGTGTTGGTTGAATTAACCGAGCAGCAGGGAGGATGAAAAGACCATTTTTGTTGGAGACCTTATTTATGAAAAATAAACCTTCCTACGAAAATGAAATCTCAAGGTCAATAATGTTAAACCAAAACCTCTAACCGACCGATTGGGTTAGCTCATTTTGTTGCATCATCTGACGCGCGTTTTTATTTTCAGGCATGTTTCGTTTACGTGTTGGTCACTCAACGCTGGTCGTTCACCCTCCCTGCTGCTATAATTAAATCATTATTGTTATATCAATAATGATAGGAGAATCTCACGCAACTAGATTAGCTCGAGAGCGACTAGATGCAATTAAAAAATATTTACCCGTCCGTGATGCTGTCAAGCAACAACTACAATCACGTCAGGAATCTCAAGTGGAATTTACGGAAGGTACAAAACAATTATTTAAACCGATTGTCGAACCAACAAAGAAAATTGTTACAGCAACTGAGGCAACACAAAGAGCTCTTGAAACATTACTTGTTGATATTGCTGCTCGTATTCAAGCAGCTCAACATGGGGCTCAACCACAACCACAACCACAACCAAAACCACGAACCAGAATTAAGATAATAGATAAATTTACGCCTGAAGGTATTGCTGCTATCAAGGACCCAGATAAATTAGTCGATATTGCTGCATATGGATATGATGAAAGAAAAAAATATGTAAAACCAGAATATGTTAAATCTCTAAAAGGTGCTGATTGGATCAAGGATTTATATCGCGTTGCTACTGATATTCCAGAAATTAGATCTAATGAAGATATTGTTAATTTTAATAAATTTGATGATATTGTACATAGACATATAGAAAAAGCTACACAATTTGAATTACAGAAACCAGTAAAAACACTTGCAGAACAAGTTCAACAATTTCCACAATTACTTCGTAATTATCCACTACCACAACAATCACCACGAGTACTACCATCACTACCACAACGATCACAACGAGTACAACAAGAGCTACAACAACAAGAACAACAACAATTTCAAGAAATTATGAAACTATCGCAATCACCACTACAATCACCAATACAAACAGTCAAAATAACAGAGGAAGAATATCAAGATCCTGGCGCAACTGGAAATGGTTTAGGAAGTGGTCTTATTACTTGTCCTAATAACGTCCTTGCTGATGTTGATCGACTAGAAATTCTCATTGGAGGAAAACGAGCTGGCAATAATTCCCCAGAAATCATCAATGAAGCAGCTGATATTTGTCAACGATTATTTACAGGTGGTGTTATGGATATTAATGTGTATCGGTCCCTTATTAATGAAATCGCCGATGATTATCATAGTGACTAAGTATGTAATTAGATGCAATTAGTGATAAAATCACTTAATAATAATATGATCATACATAATACTCATAGACCAACCATGGTCAGGGTAATAAATTCACGATTACCAGTATACAAAACGACCTACGGAGATGGACTAGGTGATGTTGTTCAAGGTCTATTTAGAAGGATAGCCCCAAAAGCAATACCGCTTGCAAAGCAACTAGGAATGAAAGCTATTGATGTTGTTCGTGATAAAGGTATTGGTGCTGTTGGTGATGTTGCTAGCAAAGCATTCTCAGCAATCAAGGATAGACTAGCACGATTAACACGACGAAAACCTCAGCCACCAGTGAAACTAGCCAGTACTGAAGTGATGCCCGCAAATGTCAGTAAAATAATAAATCAAGCTCCTAATCAAAAACTAGCGGAGTTGGCTAGTGTACCAATGTCAGAAAAAGAAAAAAATATAACCGCTAGTCTGATAGCAGGAAGCGGTCTTCGTGTTAGACGAAGACGATAATAATAAAGATGTTCAAGCGTACATCTGATCCCGCGTTTGACATGGATGCACCAGTTTTAAAAGATGAATCTGTGCGCGATTATCAATATTATTCTTATGACGCACGAATTCCAGATCAGCCTGGGCGAATTGCGCTGCAAGTTCAAGATACGAGTAGATATTTCTTACCCGCTGAAGCATTTATCGAGGTTGAAAGAGAAATTTTAAGAACAGATAATACTGAATACGCCGCTGATATTGGTGTTAGTTTTGTTAATAATGGCATAATAGCGTTGTTTGACAGCGCTACATACATGATAGATGGAAAAAATATTGAAACAATTCAGAAAGATGTTGACGTTGCCACGACGATACTTGGTCTTGCGCGATATAGTGATGATTACTCAAGAACAGCTGGTCCGTCAGTGATGTTTGCAAAGGATACTTCTAATTTTCCGGAGTATCAACAATATGAACTAAGACGACCAAGAAACTTCGCCAACAACGCTGATGCTGATGTGTGGCCGGTGGTTCATGGTGCTGATCTAGATTTCAATTTAGGATTTAGATCACGTCCAGCAATGTTAAGCGGTAATAGGAAAAGATTTTCATGTGCGATTCCATTATCACACATCTTTGGATTCTGTAGAAATGTCAGAAAGGTTATTTTTGGAGCTAAACATACAGTTGTACTCATACGAAAAGCTACTGACGATGATGCGATATGGCGACCACCTGGTGATGCTGGTAAAGTAATACTAACAAAACTTTCATTGTGGATGCCAGTAATGACTCTAACAATAGCTGAAGAAGAACACTTACTTTCTTTTACGAGTCAAGGTGGCAAATCAGCGCTGTCATGGTTGACAATGACCACAGATGCTGTGCAGAGCACTGTTAATGGTTTATTTACTTGGCATATAGCTTCTCAGCAAGGTGTTTCTGCACCGCGATATATATTTATCGCGCTTCAAAATACTGCACGAGTAAATTCACAAAATCTAAGCATAATGATATTTGATAAACTCGGTGTTTCTGAGGTTTCTTTAAGGATAAACGGACATCAAGAACCAGCTGCAGATATTTTCTTGAATTTTGATCAAAATCATGTTGCACGTGCATATCATCGATTAATGACATTCATGGGGCGTGATCAGAATATTGATTCTGGTTTACAAATATCACAGTTAGATTTTACAACGCTGTATCCGATTTATTACTTTTCGCTGGAACATTTAGATTTAACCAGACAATCTGTTGCAGATATATATTTTCGAGCTCATGTGAATAGAAATATTGTAGATATTCCTAATTATAGGGCAATTGCTGTTATACTTAGCGATAAATCAATGCTACTTGAAGGTGTTGGTGGACGAATGAGAGTCGTTGATGCCCCAGTAGAAAATATGTAAATAGAACGCAGAGCGTTCTGACCCTGATTTAAAATCAGGATGATAATTCTAAATGTCATATCAACATGTTAATGTCAGTCTGACTCCTGGTCAGATTAAAAAGCTACAATCATCATCAAAAAATAATTGTGCGGTAAAAATATCACTAAAGCGAGAACAGATCGCAGGTGGTCCGAATAAGCTATCATTATCAGAACGCCAGCATAGGCATTTCAATGAAGCCAAACAAATTAAATAAAGGTATAAAACTTAATCTTTCTGCGGGTGTCATTAAAGACATCGCTAAAACGGGTGGCATATTTCCACTTCTTGCCGCGTTACCAGCGATAATAGCCGCTGCAGCCCCAGCTGTTGCAAAAGCAGCTGCATTAGGCGCTGCTGGAACCGCTGCTGGAAAGGCGTTAAAGAAAGCAACGGATCAAGGAATTATGCACGCAGAAAACTTAAAAAAAAGATCACGGGCAAAACAACACGGAAGACGTCTAAGAGCACCAAACGTGCCACAGCCGGGCCGTCTAAGATTATCAGGCCCAGCATACGGTCGCGGTCTAAGATTGCCAGGGACCCCATATTCATGGTACGGAAAAGGTCTAAGACTGCCCCGGTGACTTCGTCACCGAGTTCGATGATTCTTCCTATGTCTAATTTTGATTTACCTAATGCTGCTAAGCAACTGAATATAAAAAACTTCAGAGGTATTTTTATGCGTGATCAATTACCTACCGTTGCAATGCAACATGAAACTGGTATTATTAATCTCGATAAAAACTCTGGCCCAGGCACTCATTGGGTGGCATATGCAATTGATCCACGTGGAATTATTTATTTCGCTTCATATGGACTAGCACCACCAAAAGAATTTTTAAAATATGTTAGCACAATACGAAGTACTGCTGTGCAAAGTCAAAACGCGATGCGTTCTAAGATCTGGCATTCAACATTACCAACACAAAAATTAACGGATCCGCCAATATGTGGTCGAGAAGTACTCGCTGTACTTGATGCTGTATCAAAATCAACAACGTCACCTCATAAAGTCGTGCATGAATATACTACGTTGTCACACTTAAACAGATATTAGTAAATATAATGGTAGATATTTATGGAAGATCTTCTCGCAAGGCTCAGCAACAAGTCGATTTATCTAAATATGCAACTCTTGATCAGCTCAGAAATGAAATCGATGATTTATTAAATATCACAAGAGTGGATTAAAATGAAGTCGTTGTTTTTCAGGATAAACAAGGACGATTAAAGACAAGTAATATACAACTGTTAGATGTACTTATACGAATTCCCACCGCGGTTGTTAATAATATCGTTACTTTTGCTGATCAAGGTAAAATACAAGATTCCGGTAAGTCAGTTAACGATTTTATCAAGCGAGCTGGTGATTTATTCACCGGTAACATTATCATGAATCAAAATAAAATTACATACCTTGGAAACCCAACCGCAGATACAGACGCAGCAACAAAAAAATACGTCGATGATCAAGAATCTAAGTACATATTAGTCAACGGTGGTATAATGCGTGCATTTCTCAACATGAATAATAATGGTATTAATAATCTCAGAACACCAGAATCAGATTTCGATGCTGCAACGAAAAATTACATCGATGATATCGCTAGCGATCAAGTGACATCATTAACAACAATCAACGATGAAATGACCGCATTTAAAACTGATTTTTCCAATCACATACAAACGTTCTTGAATTTTCGTAGAAACATAAACAGATCTATTAATGAATTTTTTGGAAGTCCACCAACTGTTGACATAAAACTTGCTGACATTAACACAAAAATCAACGATATTGTTAGGGGAATTCCCAATATCATCAAAAAACGAATCTGTTAACAGAGTTACTTATTAAAATTCCTCACCAGAACACGTTGCGTTCTCTTGTGTACACAGTAGCATCAGGATCATCAACATGGACACCGCGCGATAACACTCTCGAACATACCGCAGAAGTAACTGGGTTATACAGGCTGTCCATGTATGGTTTGGAAATTACTGCGGCCACTTCATCATCACCGAATGTACATTATAATCCTCTACTGGTGATGCTAAATAAGAACACAAAGAAACATTTACGTTGACATCAACGGAAATGCCCCCGAGACGTTACTGGTGGTGTCTGGAATTCGTAGCTGAAACTTTTCAAGTAATTACTTAATTAAATGACAACGTCATTGTATAATGAATCAAACCCTAGTGACGGAGTCACTTATTGACGTGGATCGTTACAGATACAATCAAGTATGTGAGTGTCAAACCAAACTAAAAAATATCATCGACAATTATACAGTAAAGGTAAAAAAATATCGCAGTCGTGTGGTTATCATTGATATAATTGTTTACTCAGTTTCTGCTATTATTGCTGCAACCGGATTATTACTATCAACAATAACAATGACAGCACCTGCAGTTGTAACAATTGTCGTTTCAACGGCAACAACATGCGCAGGTATCCTTAGTATTATCGCAAAGAAGATAGCTACATGTACAAACACAAAATTGCACGAGTATATAATAAAACTACACACGTCGGTGTCTGCATGCATTAAACTATCATCGTATCTTTCGGCGTATCTCAGTGATGGTAAAATATCCGATGAGGAGTTCATGACAATAATGAAAATTTATGATGAAGCATTCAGAATCACTAGCGATTCTAGTGACGAAGTCACTCATAGCCACGGAATGCAGAGCGTTCTAGGTGAAAAAATAAATGATCAAAAAGTCCCCGATTTAAAATAATAATAACAATAATAATAATGTCAACGTTAGAACTATTACAACAGATCGTCACTAATACAACGCCGTCAAAAACTACAATGATATCATTAAGTTCGACCAAACCTGAATTTAGCGTTAACTTTCCAACTGCAATTCCAGCAAGTGAAATAGCGTTAGCACAATTACGAGTTTATCATAGCTGGCCAAATATCAGGTCAAAATGATTTGGTGGACTACCAGCAAATAATTCACTGGTATTTGCAAATAAGAATAAACCTGATGGAACTCCTGCTTGGCAAGTTGTTGGAATTTCAACGGGCAGTTATCAAATAGAACAGATTAATGATGAGTTCCAACGTAGAATTAAATCTATTACAGGAAAAGAATCTAAAATAGCAATTACTGTTTACGAACCAACATTATCAGCGGCGATTGAAATAAATTCCCTTGATTATGTTGTAGATATTTATCAAAGTTCAATCAAATCAGTGTTAGGATGGCCTGATGTTCCCCCAGACCCTAGGTCAAATGAAATTCCAGAACCAGCGCGGGAAGAATTTCTTACAACGAGGCGGATATTTATAAAACGTCCAGAATATCGAGATTTATACATATTTGAGTTTCTTAATCAGGATCAACATAATGATATAGTAATTCCTGCGCATCGGACTGCATTATTTGATGTTATTATAGAAGGACCAGATCGTCGTGAAAAGGAAATAGTTTATGAGGAAGGTATTCAAAGATTTTTAGATCCAATTAATTCTGAATATACACGTGTGTTCGGTAATTTACAAAATCTTTTTTCAGCATTATCACAGAATTATATCAGCGATATAAAACAACAGGTAATTGAAACGATACAACACTTAAATACAGTCATCGAAGATTTGGTTTTTGCTAACCGAAGTATTGTTTTAGGAGCAACTAATCCTAGATTAGGAGATAGTATTAGTGAAGAAGAAAGATTAAATATTATAAAAGCATACTCAAGGTGAAAACAAATATTTCTTGATCATTATAAAATAACAGAAGAACAATTACAAACATTTATGATACCAGGATTTGATGCTGTTAAACTAAAAAAATCAGTCATTGATCTTATTAACGATTATTTTCCAAAAATACTTGAATCATGGAGAAAAATAGTCCCGCCATCGGTTATGCTTAAACATAATAATGATCCATACGGTGGAGGCCGTCATATCTCGCCGGGTATTGTTAATATAACATCAACGATCGTAGTCAATCTAGTATGTGACGTAATTGATGGCAGCTATCAAGTAGATCTTTCAAAGTCTAGCTAGGCCCAGCAAGGATATATATTATACTCATTCACACCTCAAGCTCCGCCTGGGTGGTTAATTGTATCTGAGCCAATTAACCCCGTTTATCTACGTGTACATAATCCGTTATTATCAAGAATACATTTCAAACTTACTGACCAGGCTGGACACATTTTGGATTTGCGAAATGAGGTTTTAAGTATTAATCTGTATGTACGCTCATAATGCGTCATCGTAAAACAAAACAATACAAAAAAAAAAAATATCCGAATCTAACTCGGATCAGAATAATTTTTTTATTTGCAAATAAAAATTAAAAAATTAATAAAATTATTGTGTTTTTTTACCGATTTTTGGCTGAAAATCTTGCTTTTTATGTGGAAAATGACCGAAAAATCAAAGAAAATCAGTTGGATTTATTGTTTTCTTAGGGTCAAACTCCCAGCGATATTCTAATTGATTTTCATGATTTTTTGATAAATTTGATAATGACTCGCTAAAAACTGATGAAAAACAGAAAAAAACTGATCAAAAACAGAAAAAACTGATGAAAATCAGTAAAAAAATAAGAAATTTTGACTAAAGTTTTTCATTTTATCGAAAAATCATGAAAATCAATTAGAATATCGCTGGGGGTTTGACCCTCAGAAAACAATAATATTTATGAAATTTCAATATGTGCGTCATCGTAAAACAAAAAAAAATATCCGAATCTAACTCGGATCAGAATATTTTTTTTTTACTGGGGTAAATCGTAATTATCAGAATCTGAATAAAATAAAAATATTATTATAATTATAAGTAAATAAATTGTATATTGTCAATTTTGCCAGGGATTTTGTTTAGCCATTACCACATTGACTCCACCTTCATTATCACTTTCATTTTCACAATGCTCCCTCAACTGTCTTATACGAAAGTTCACAATCTTTTTCTGTTCGTATTCATCAGATAATTCTAATTTAATTTTTGTCAATAGCTTGTGAGAGAGGTACAAACAGCTTTACCTGATTATCTGTAACTGTTGCCAGCGACTGTAACATTGCCTGCTCGATAAACTTCATGAATTTATAATCAGATGGCAAAGTATATCTATTTTCTAATTTCCGTTGTTCTAATGATTCAAAATCACACAGAATTTTTTCAGGATTAAGATTATCAGATATATTTATACCGTTATGTTGTAATTTTTTAATAGCAAAAATAATAAAATTAATATTTTCGGAATTCATTATATTATAAATGTTTGTTTAAAATAAAAAATAAAATCAGAATAATATTAATAAAATAAAAATAATAATTCTAAGAAAGGACTGTTTCTGTGGACCGCACAACACATAGTAGCGTATTTACAGCAAGCATATTTACAGCAATTATATACATAATCTTAATTATACAGAAATTATATACAATGTTTTTTATAGACGGCACAGTTACATATAATCTTAATTAAGGACGGCACTAAGGACAGTATAAATATATAGACTTAACTAACTTATCTTAAGGACAGACATGTACAACGGGCCTTCTCTACGTTCAATACAAATTTGCACACTCTCCCCCCATAATCAACCCGGGGAGTGTGAAAAAACACACCCACCAAGTGACATGGTGGAGAGTGTACAAATTTTCTATTGAAACGCAGAAGAGCTGGCCGGAGCCCCGCTAAATAAGAAAATTGTTTGGCATTAAAATCGCCCCCGCCGACAATGTATCGGTCACGAGAATGGAACCCAGGACCTCGAGCATGAGAATCCAACGCGTTAGCAATCGACCACAGGACTTCATTATATATATAAAAACAATATTATATAGTTACCTAATACTGCGCAGGCACTTTATAGTATACAGAATAAGATCACGATTATTGTAAAATGTAGTGTGGACTTCTTAATAAAATCATAATTATTGTAAAATGTGAATTTATTTCCAAAATACACTGTTAAATTGAGAAATCTATACATATAAGACCCGCATTTCTGCCGAGTTAAAAGTCTGTATTCATCAGCCGTTGCTAAGGATACTAAAATAATCGATAAAGTTACATGTACACATGCCATACTCATTTCTAAAAATAACTTGCTGATGTATACATTTATTCACTGTTGAGATATATTAGCCGATATAATCTAACATAGACAATATGTGACTCAGGTTATCGGATTAGCTTGTTCTTAGTAAATGTGTTTCTGTGTAATAGTAACACAAATTAGCTACATTCAATGGGCTTCTTGGAAACATTAGTGTCCTATGGGCATTCAAACTGTATAAATCTCGATTGTTGTGTTACACATGTATTTTGAAGACAAATGGATTTTGCTGCGAACTAGTGTACACACAATTACATATCATTTTTATGAACGATATATTTATTTATGGACGAAATAACACATACAATAAGGAAAGATATATCGATACTTACTCAAAGCAATGTGGGTTCCGTTTTGACCAAAATTCGCAATATATTGCTGTCATTAGTACAACAAGTATGACAACTGCTTGATTTACTAAGTTATGCTTGACGGAGTTGTCTCGCTTAATCATCTGATACCATAAGAACATACTAGAATTTGATTTTTTGTAGAAATCTTTTGGAAAAAGCAGATTTTGTGATATTATCTGCCACGCATTTTACTGAAGGTGGTACTATGTTAAAATATTTACCAGCAGAATTAATTGACTTAAACATAATTTCTTCGTCATCTGTATTTACAGATTTAACAGCCCCTGCGTATCGTGCGCCGCCAGAATTTCCGGACTTGCAATTTTGACTTTGTGTAACAATTCACAGGTTATCAAGCGAGTTATCAAGTTTATCACCACTGATGTGATCGATTACAAGTCCATCTTTGATTAGTCCAAAATAACACTCAAACACGAACCCATGTGATAAATAATTTTTATTTCCACTGGTATTAAATCTAAAATAACCAAATTTATCAACACTACCGACTGATTTCTTTAATCTACAGTGCCTAATTACACCATCACGAGATGCTTCATAATTTGTAATGATTGGATGCGTTACAAACTCATTTTGCTCCATTTATATACTAATATTTGTTTAAATCATTATTTTTGAAAATCTAGCGAGATAATCTTCTTCGGTTTTTATAGGAGATTCACCTGACAATATTAAAGTGTTATTTTTTTTTATCGTAATATCGTTTCAGCTCTCTGTATTTTTTACCACCACATTGCACACACAGTTGAGTTTTTCCTCTGACTCCAACACCACACCGCACACACGGTTTTGGTCCTAGACTACCGCGTCTAACGCTTTGCATATGGTAGCCACAGAATTCGTTTACGCATGCTTTGTTACAAGGAGAAGTATATCCGATCATAAGCCAATTACACCGATTCTTTGTTTGAATGATATACAAGTAATTAAAATTCAATTTAAATACATATTTGTCTTAATTATAATAATGCAGGAATTATCCACAATTGAACCCTCCGCTGTCTCAGCGGGAGCTAGATTTGATCTTGACAGACTACCGAAATATAATTTAGTTTTTCGATGCAAGATTTGGCTTAACGAATAAGGATATAACTAAACGTATCCGTGAAACCAAAAGGAATTTCGCGACGATGGTGCGGCTCATGTGTGGTCAACATTCAGAATTGGAAATACTGTCAGTGTAATGAATGACAAACGAGGAAGAGAGATTATTGACTACCTTAATATTCAGAGATATTTTATTTTAATAAAATTTATTGTAAAGACAGACGATGATACTTGGATTATCCGTGACAAGTGTGATTCTGTCCACATGCAGTCAGGAAACAATATTGTTCTCAGTAAAAATTCCAGACCAGGAATACTTACTGGTATTGACAAACCGTATTACGAACGAGAATATGCTGTGACTGCGGTTGTGTACGCAATCTATCCGTTAAATAATAAACCTAACATTGGGGATCTCAAACCTATGAAACTGTCATGGCTGACAGCATCAAGAATAAATTGTGTAGCTGAACGGGTTACAGAACACTTCACAAACGCGATACGCGGAAACGGTTTAACGGATTTACGACGTAAAAAAATAAATACGTGGGCAGAAGCAGTTAAAGATACCGGAGCGTCTATCAGCGACGTTGCTGAGCTGGGAAAGAAATTAAAATTCCCAATAACAGTGAAGACGTTAACCGGAGAGATTTTGTACAAATCAAAATATGAATCAAGAGGAGCTTCGATAGATATTATTGATCATAACGCACATGCATGGACTGTGGCAGTGACAATATTTCCACGAGACAGAACGGTTAAATTTTATAATGGTCATGTATTTGATTTTATCAGAAATATCAGTAAAAGTGACCCTGTATCTGTTTGGCTGTTTCAAAGTTCGGAATATGATTTTCATGATCAGTTTGTACGGTCTAATTGTGATATTTATCGTACAGAATCTCTCCACGAAGAAATGAAAAATCTTGCATTAAAATATACCTCTGATGATATTAAGGTTGGACACTTACTGAATAAATGTTTTACCGTTCCATCAGTTGCTGCCCACGCTGCTCAGGAGAAAAATTCATGGAAACCGACACGATTGGAATTTCTTGAAGATGTCCAACACAGTTGTGTGGAATACGGACATGGTGGATTGTGGAATACTAAATACGATTATAGAGACGTTATCTCAGTTGATATGTTAGCACGTTATCCTGGAAGTTTTCATGGATACGGAGAATGTTCTGAATACTTTAAGAGATTTGGACATCCGACACACGAGATGACCAGAGTTGCGATAAACGGACCCTTACCAGATTTTGACTTAACCGGATTCGCCTGTATAGAGTCGTTCGAATTTTACGGGGATCTCCATCGGATTCTTTATGCGTGGTTTGGAAGACATTTTTCAGAGCGACGTTGGGTTCGAATAGTACTAATACAGTACATGCTTGATGCTGGAATTTTAGTGTCGTTGAGCGTGAGTGAAGCAATTATATCATACTGCGTGCAGAAACAAGTTTGGTTGCCAGAACCGGATATATTTAATACTAATGATGCTAGGAGAGATTTTCCTAATCTTAACGAAGATGATATTGTTAAAATTACTAATAGTATACGTGAATGCAGGAGAGAAAGTGATGAGAAATTTGCAAAAGATCTCGGCAGAAAAATAATCGGCAAATTCACGCAAGGAGGATCATATGATCATAAACGAATGTGTACAAGATTAATTATGGACGATGCTGAACTCGATTTTATAATTGCTGAAAAACACATTTATAAGTCGAAGTAATGCTTATTTATCAGACGGAAGTAAATTAGGTACAGTTGTGACCTATAATGATGGCGAGTCACCGCAGTTTACTCATTTAAGATCTTCGATGCTAGCGTACGTTTCGATAAATCTATTATCAATGATAAACAGATTTCCTCGTTATGCAGTCAGAGTCGCGACAGATTCATTTTATATAAATAAAAAATATGCGGATTCGTTAAAACAATTGCATATTAACAATCATGCATCATGGGGCAATGGAGAATAAAACATGAAGATATAATTAGTTATTCTGAATCTGCCAACGTTGAAATTGCGGAGACATATTACAAAAATAATCAAATACCAGAATTGTCATCGGCACCATCTGTATGTGATCCTGTGGCTAGACATAAAACCGTTTATCTTAATGGGTGTGGTGGTTCAGGTAAAACAACACGCGCGATTGAATTATTTAGTAATTGTTCTGATATGATTGTTTTGACACCGACACATAAACTCGCCAGGGAAATAAAAGAACGAAGAGTAAAATCATGTACATATCATAGTTTTTTCAGATGGTGCGGGAACACATGGACTCCATCGCGGATGGGTGAGAAATACATTCCTAAAACTATTATATGGGACGAGATATGCACGGTGTCGCTAGAGGTATTAAAAATATTTCTTGATTGGCTGTTATTGAAGAATACTGCTGTGATAATGTGTGGCGATCATGGTCAAACACCACCTTTCATTGGATCGTCTCCACATGAGTGGCTGAAAACATTTGTAGATTATTACGAAGAAATAACTGATGACCATAGAGCTATTGATAAATCACTAAAAGAGTTTAAAAAGTTAATAAGACTACAGCCAGATAAAATACAGTGTGAGATAATGCGTAAAGTAATTCCAGAAACTCCTATGAATGATTTTTGGACTTTATGGAGACCTGCTGATTTGATAGTTGCAAGTAGAAAAATAATTCGCGATACACTTCAACAACAATTATTTACGTTACATAAAGAAAAATTTTCAAATCTACCTGTACCATTGTGTTATCGCCCAGCAGATACTCGACGACAGAATGTTGATGTTGAGATTCCTGGTGGTGGAATACAAAATCTTGTGCTAAATGATATTGTTTTAGTTGTTGTTGATGTTGTTGAGAGCGCGTTGAGTATGGATAAATTGCCGTGGACGTTAGGATACGCTGTAACGATTCACTCGTCACAGGGATTAACTATTACTGATACAAATATTTGGATTGTCGATGATCGTATTGAGTGGTCAAATTTAGTTTATCTTGCAGTGTCTCGAGTCAGAAGAATATCTCAACTGCACAGGGTTATCATGGATTGCGTAATAACCGAAGAAATCACTAACAACTTTATCGATATCAATAAAAAAATTATCGAGTTATAAGCAGTGTGACAAAAAAAAAAATAATCGCGACTTTGATATGGATGCTGAATTTATTATAACACTAAAACAACGACAGAATAATCATTGTGCAAGTTGTAACGCAGTAATGTTGTGGCAGTATTCAAATAATAATCCAAGACAACTTACCGTTGATAGAATTAATAGTAGTCTTGGTCACACACGCGAAAATGTGATGCTGACCTGTCTTGAATGTAATCGACATAGAGGTGCAAGTTTACAAAAGTGAGCGCGGTGGTAATTGTGTGTCTTTAGGAATTATTTGTAATTGTTCGCGTACAAATCCACGCTGAGGAGCAGTTGAATCTAATCTATAGATTGCAGGTCTACCTGTGGACCGTACCACGCTGGAAATTTTTTGTGTGGTCACACTCCATATAGGATCAGTTGCTCTTTTTCTACCACCTTCAAGTTCACCAGGTTCATATAAATATCTTACGGTAACATTACCTAGTACTGGTTGAGAGGAAGATTTACGTTGTATTGGTATATATTTTTTTGTGATTGCATTAGAAGGTTTCATAGAAGTTGCACGAGTCATTTCATTATTTAACGCAGCTATCACACTTGGTAACCTTGCAACCCATTCACGAGATCTCTCCATGGACTTAAAGTCAGTGGATATTTCCTTTGCACATTGATATCCAAATAACCGCTCAGCAAGTGTTCGATTAAATCGTTCAACGATTGCCTGATCACGATGAATTTCAGTGTGTCCTCGTCTGATTTTAACGTTATGTTGCTTCATCAACGATGATACTTCACCAAGAAATTCTTTGCCAGGATCAACTTGTGGCAGTTGTGGCCATCGTAGACCACCACGTTGACAAATTCGTTCAAACGCAGATGCAACTTCAGTTGCTGTCTTTGTTGACAGTGGTTCTGCTTCTTTATATCTACTTGCAACGTCAACGACACTTAACGCGTATTTGTATGTGCGCGATTGACGTCTGCCAATTTTAATGGTATCATATGGTAAAAACAAAATATCTGCTTGACGAACTTCATTAGGGGTAATGACATCAAAATGTGCATACTGAATTTTTTTAGGCGGTGGTAGATAAATTTGCCATATTGCCTGTCGTGCTAACCACGCTGCAGCAACAGCACATGAGACTTTTGCTGCTTCAGCAAGTTTACTAATTGCTGCTTTGCCTCTCCAATATCCTCTTGGGCTATAATAAACAGATTCCATTATTATGATAATAATCAGTTGATTAATTACCAGCCCCCAGCATTAGTTTACCTTTCAATGCAGATTTTACTAGAAAGCTAGCAAGTTTCTCTCTGAGAGATTTATCAGGTATGGAATTTAACGCATGAATCAACTTCACATCTGCGAGGTGTCGTTGTTGTAAATCTTTACTTTTATACGCAACATCATGAATGTGACACGCTTGATCAATTCCGTTTATTGGATACTCTCCAGGTTTTGGTTGATCTCGTTCGTCAAGTCGAATATCAAGTCGGGTTCCTGGACCACAATAATTATATCCAGGTAAATGTTTTTCACCAGGATACTTTGCCCACGGAGCTCCTGGTAATTTGCCTAACGAAGCAGCGATATCTCCACCTGCCTTTGATGAAATAAATTTGTATTTTTTTGTACCACATTTCACACACTTGCCTGTAAGTGCATGCCTTTTATTTTTTGTTATTATTGTCGTTAATCCACTGGTCCCACCGATGGTATGGGTGGGTGCTCTACATCGAACACAATATAAATCCATATTATTATTATATGGATATAATAGACTTCTCAGCGACACGAAAACAAGAGCCAGTCAAACATCATCCAGCGCTACCAAATTCCATCAGAGCAATTATACTTGGCCCATCTGGGTCTGGTAAAACGCAATTATTACTTAATCTGACAATGCGATGGCTCAAGTGGGATAAATTATATTTAGTAGCACCGTCTGTAGATGATCAACGATGTTACCAAGTACTTAAAGATTTTAATGAAAATGCAAAGTCGCTGACGTGTCCTGATAAAGATAATGATGTTATTGATTTTATTACCGATATCGATGAAGCTCCATCCATAGATGATCTTGATGGATGTATCAATAATCTCGTAGTATACGATGATGTAATGCTGGATAAACAATCAAATCCAGCTCGGATATTTTCGCGAGGCCGTCACAAAAATACAGACGTAATTTATTTAACTCAGAAATACACCCAAATTCCAAAAGTAATCAGAGATAATTGCAATATCTTAATTGTGTTTAATGGAGTAGATAATTATACTTTACAAAATATTTATTATACTTGGTGTTCAGGGGACATGGACATGATTAAGTTTAGAAACTTCTTTTCAAAAGCACAAGCCGTTCCGTTCGGATTTATAACAATAAATTTACATGACCCAAGATCTAGATATCGTATAGGTCTGGATAAAATCTTTGGTTAATTATAGCAGCAGGGAGGGTGAACGACCAGCGTTGAGTGACCAACGCGTAAACGAAACATGCCTGAAAATAAAAAACGCGCGTCAGATGATGTAACAAAATGAGCTAACCCAATCGGTCGGTTAGAGGTTTTGGTTTAACATTATTGACCTTGAGATTTCATTTTCGTAGGAAGGTTTATTTTTCATAAATAAGGTCTCCAACAAAAATGGTCTGTTCACCTTCCCTGCTGCTAACCGAGAAGTTGCGAATGAAAAAAATGTCCGAGGTTTTCGCAACATTTCGATTAATCCTTGTTTTGTACTCAACAAAGCGACCCGAATGACAGCTATTGGGATGCAAGTCATGTACGATCCCGATACTAAGGATTCATCTCAAAAGTTGCGAAAGCTATTGGCATACATGGGAGATATGATCCGTAGGATTGTCCTCCAAGTTGCGAATGGGGCAGAGATACCAACCCGAGAGAATAAAAAATTATATGCATAGATGAGTGGCGGAGTCATGATTAGGTGCCGAAGGCAATTTTCGAAAAGTTATTTTGAAAAGGGTGCAATCTGTTTTATATTTGGTTGGGGGGGGGGGAAGGTATGGTCGTTAAAAGAAATGCATGTTTTAAAGCATTGTTTGGTACTTAAGATCATATCAATTTGTTTACCAGCTTTAAAAAAGAAAAAAGAATTTCGAAAGTACTGTCCTAAGTTTATACAACATACCATCAACAGAAAATGTTTCTTCATGATTTTTTAAAAAGTAAGATTGACTGACTTAAGCCAGATGGAACGAAATCAGGTTTATCTCTGAATAGCCGAATCTGAAAGCATCGTGCAAAGCATAGACCAGGCTTTGTCAGCAACGGCAAGCGGTTAATTATTTTCGACTAGAAAGTTTCTGCATTATAATGACAGATCATTTCCAGCCGAAAAAAACCCAACCAAACAAAAAAAACAAAAACTAAAAAAAACAAAAAAAAACCCAGCTCTGGAGCTTTGGAATAGAGCTACTATCACAGCTCTTTGAGAATGTATATAGCTCTTGTGTTTTGAAGTTTTTGTGTCTCTCGTATCTGTTCGTCCACTGAAAGCTATCTTAGCGTCAGTCCCGCATCTCTCATGCAAAACGCAAACTGACCACCAAGTCTAGATATTTGTCGTGCCATAATCTAAAGTTTACTTCTCACAAAATTTATGTTCGTGCTTTCTCTTTGTTTTTCGTTCAGGCTGCAGATCCAACTCAGGAGACCGTAATTTGATTTATAAAAAAAATCAAAGATTTCATTGCCAATGAACCACTAATAGACTCTTATAGCGGAAGAGAACGACGAAACAAAAACAATAAGGGCAAATGAAGGACTAATAGACTCTAATAGCGGAAGATAACTACTGAACAAAAACAATCAGGACTAATCAAAGGCAGGATATAATTGTGAACGTTTGCTCCATGTTTCTGGGGAAGGGGGCGGGTTCAAAATGGCGAATGCATTACGAAAAAAGATGCGTGCTCGACGAACGAAAATGCCAAACGAGTCCACGCATTTCTAAACGGCATAAATATAGTTTTTCATGTTTCGAATGGAGCTTGGATTTTTCATGGAAGGATGGCCCAATTCTTATAATTTAGTTACATGCGTGCGCTGAATGGAGAAGTGTGTATTCAGGATAACTTAACTGTTAAGTTTACGTGAAGAAATTAAACTGATACTCAGGATAGAGTCAAATATTTTAATAGTGTGTTTTTAAATGCTGACCTACACACACAGCTACTGAAGGAGAAAAACAACTTGTTAGTCTATCGAAATGGTTTTGGTTATTGTTCTTGAATGTCTTCTTTAAGCGCAGATAAACTCTTTTTTTTTTTTTTTAAATCTGTGCTTCAGTAACTGGTATTGTTGGTAATTTTTGCACTGTTGATCTTTTTTACAATTAAAGTTGTATGAATAAACTGAAACTAAATATACTTACCATGGACATTTGGCCTGTTCTGATCTGATTCTCTCGACTGGGAAAGCAAGCAACAGTTAAGTTCTTCTTCGGCATCTTTTCTGACAACACACATGGTAAAACTTAACGCTTAACGTTATCCCTTTTTTAAAAGTTGTTTCTTAAACACCGCCTTTTTAATGTGTCATACTTCATGTTACGATGCATTCGAGGTTTTTTTTTCCTATCTATTTTGTATTATAGTGTAATAAATTTAGGGTATGCGCCAATTGTATATAAGTCTCCATTTTATAGATTTACAAGATTTTAGTGAATAGTTGTTTGGTTATTGGAAGTCAATGTTGGGGAAATATTTCTCAGTCCGAGTAATTAGCCAGTTTCTAAGGGCAAACGTCACATAGTGCAGTATTGGTGAGATTTTATAATGGCATGGTTTATTTTCGTAGCTGAGTTCAGGTCAGGGCGGATAAGTGGGCATGAGAAGCAGTTCCTAGTTAAATCTAAATGTGTTGATTAGTTGTGTATCTCCATGAGAAATATTTGTGACAGCAAATGATATTTTGTACAATGGACGAACTGAGAATGGTGTGAAGTACTGGCGCAACGTTACGGAATGCTAACAAGGTGAAACAATGCATTTATGCGGTTGTGGGATTGCTATGCAATTGTGAAGTTGTGATGCAGATGTGAATTTGGATATTTTGTGGTCACCGATTGATTGAAGGAAAATTATTTACAGTCTTGGCGCGTTATCAGAACTTCTAGTTGACACTACTGTTGTCTTGAAGTCCTTGGAAATAGGGGAAAAACAAGGGACTTCGAGCAGAGCTCACGCGAGGGTCAGATTCGCTTGGCAAAGAGACCCCTTTGCACATAACGATAGACAGCATCGGCTGAGGCCTTGAGTGGATCCTCAAGCGCAAGAACTCGAAGTACTAAGCAAAGACATTTACCATAACATATAACGTATGAAACTATAATTATATCGTCTGACGGTGTTGTGATTCGAAATTAGGATAACAGAAGCTCTTAGCAAATGTTCTATCCAGCCCCCGCCCACCCCCTCTTCATAATTTCATCTCCTCCTGAGTGCATCTTCTGATAACACAAATATTTTCTATTTTCAAATACGACCATACTTATTTAAGTTTGAGAAATAAATCGCGAATAGGAATTTTTAAGGCCAAATAACCGCACTTAAGATGTCGTGAGTGTTGGTGGAACGTTTTAATAGTGATTTCTTTTGAATGGATCTTTTCCCCTGGTGTTAATGGCATACATGAACCTGTAAGTGTGAACTATTTACATTCAACATAAACTCTGCTCAGCTAGTCCTTTCATTTCCATAAAAATTATATATCACGGAAGGTATACTATACCAGACGATTCCTCGTCCCAAAAGATCAGCTTCGTCGGTAACAGCAGGAAGAAACAAATCTCAAAAACAACAGCTGATTAACTCTTTGATTAATTATTAAATGAATATTTTATATTTTTGTACAAACCAATATACCGTAGCAGGTGATATGAGACCATTCATATGAGCTCTCCTTCATAGGCAGTTCGGTTAACAGTGTATTATAATGAAAATAATACTTATGGAGGAGAAGGAACGGACTAGTTTAGTTGAATTTATATTATATACAAGTGTATGTAATACTACTGCAGCCACTCCACGCTAGCAAGTGATTTGTACACTGTAGCTTACAGTTATTTGAAGAACTGATGGTCAACACATCAAAACTACCGTTACTGCTCACTCATAAGTCGAGTCCAATACGCCCGCAGTTCTGGGTCTATGCAGCTTGCTAGGAGTTATCAGGAGAACAAAAAATATGGGCCCTTATCTTCTGGCGCATTATGAAACGGCAGATCAGGGTCTGTTCAGTTTGCAATTGTACTCGTCTTATTAAAACTTGTAAATATAGACACGTATTACATAGGTTATTGCCCCCTATGGAGCAAGGAAACATAATTTTAGTCAATTATGTCCACAGATCTGAGATGTGGCCAGCCAATTATTCACGGCAAATATTTGTTTGCCTCAAAACGATTTAAAAACCTCTGTGCTACTCTATCAAATAGAACACGAAGTAAAACTTACTCATCCTAACGATTTACAAAGAGATGTCAGTTAAAGCGCGCTCGACAAAGGGCCAACAATACTGACTTTGCAAAGAGAAACTGAACTGGTTTTCAAAGAAGGAAAAAAAACGAAGGAAGCACGTTTGGACTTCCATCTTGCAACAAAACATCATTCTTTTCTTAATAAAGTAGACAGTAAAAGTGTTCGCCCCTTGTGATTAGATAGACAGAATAATTATAGAAAAATCAGGTTTACGATCATTATTCTGTACGTAACATATTGTATTTTGATTTTATAAAAGGTTAAATTTGGTGAAAGGTTATGAAGATTGCCGCAGATAAGTCCTCTATACGTACATGTACCTTCACACTAAAGCGTTGGGTTGATGTGATGTTTAGTATTGTAGTATTTCGCTGGGAAGTCATTCTGTTCGTATCTCGGACCGCGGTTGTTTTTCTTTTTTCCTTCGTGGAAGACGTAAATGATTTACATATATTTAGAAAGTATTATTTACAATATAATGCCTAAAAATATAATCTAAACGAGAGATCATATTCAGGACTACATAATTATGTAACAGTGAAACAGAAAACAACTGCTCTTCTGAAAATGTTAGGATGACTATTGATCTTACAAAGGAATACATGTACTTAACACATTAACAAACGCAAGTAAATAACTATTTTTTTTTTAATGAACATGTTCAACAAGTTGTATTTTGCCAGAATAATTTTCATAACATCCCATCCAACCGCCATTTTTGTGAGAAGCGTCAAACATGGGATTAAAAGTTCATAAATATAATTATTATTTCTAATACAAGAAATAAAGTTGTGACAAATATAACTTGATTTTCTTTTACAAAAACGTTAATAATGTTTGGAATTATTTTCTTATGAAAACTTAATTGATGCCGTTAATATCCTTCAAGTCGTGACAAGATTACTCGGTAATTTCCACACATTCTACTGGCGTTAACTACCGAAGTGCCCATACAGTGAAAAAGTACCGTGGTACATACCACCGGGAAAAAATGGATCACCGGTAATACCGCGCACCTCTATTATCGTCTATTCCCCATATAGTGTTTTAGTCCCTATGTTTAAATATGATTAGTTTGATGTGTTTGTATTTCCTGGATGGTTCTAAATATTTTATATATTTATTATTTTAAAAAATTTCTCTGTGTGTAAAGTGTATCCAAACCAGTAAATACAGATGGTTACTCAAGGATGATTTCTTTTTTGTTTTCCTCTCAAACTTACTATGTATATTTAATGTATATGCTTCTTTCTTTGTGTGTAAGTTTTAGAGATCTATTTTTTACGCCCGTACATGGTATTTTCCTGATATGGTGTATTCTTTCTCCCCAAATAAAAATATACAAGTACTTAGTCGAAAGCAATCTATTGTGCATTAGTAAAAAGTCCAGTGTCCATTATATATATTATAAGTTACTATATAGAAAGTTTTCACTATTTTTATTTTATCAATTATGCTTATTTTCAAAGGCATCCATCGTATGTCAATAATAGGTTTATTTTATCTATTCGGCGAAAATGTTTGTATGTGTTCTTTTCGTAGTATAGTCCTCATGATTTTCCAATATCTTTTATATAATGCTGAAGTAGTCCCAGGTGGTTACCCCTCCATTGCAATTAATAGAATTTATGGGGTATTTTGATGATTGACTTTTTGATTCTGTGACTTTGCCGTAATCCGAAAATTCTTTTTCTAATTGTCCAAATTAAAAATCGTCCCTGCAAAAGTTTCTATATGTATCTGTGCTTTGCAGCATCTTTTTCTCTTCCATGTTTGGCATCTACATGCATTTCATGCTTTTATATGTATTTATTCTTATACACAGTGCTTCAATGGCTTCCACGTAGAATAACGTTGACAGTGAACATCCTTATATCACTGATCTGTTTAAGGGAGAACTTTTAACTATTTTACCATTTTTTTGCATTTATTTTGTGTGTGTGTGTGTGTGTGTGTGTGTGCGCGCGCGCGCGCGCCAGCCAAGCAAAACCATTTCAAATATCATATTACGTATGGAACTATGATTATATCATCTGAGACCGCTCCGGTGGCCTTAGTGGTTAGAGCGTCCGACTAGGATGCGGGAGGTCGCGGGTTCGAACCCCGGTCGAGTCTTAACAAAGACATAAAAATGGTACTAACAGCTGTCTCACTAGACGTTCAGCATTAAGAGGGCAATGTTAGGACTAGTGGGACTGGTATCAGGATAATGTGACTGGGTGGGAGATCATGCTACATGTTTGCGGCATTATGCCCCAGTGCTAGACATCACTATAAACTGCCACACTGCAGACATCGTTGCGATATGACTGAAAAATTGTTAAAGCTACGTTAAAAATCCAAATTACACACACACACACACACACACACACACACACACGCGCGCGCGCACACGCACGCACGCACACACATTTATATATGCTACCATGGCAGGAAGAGGCATGATGCCTATGGCAGATTTCGACTCTGGGTCAGCGACCATCAAAGCTCTAAGTTATGTCGGGTTACAATCATTAAATTCAATCATGTTTTATCTGTTTGACGTATTTAATTGATAAGCCCTGAGTCTAAACCAACTTTTAACCAAGTGGTTCACAATCAAGTCAATCTGGAGTGAACAGAAGTACTCCAAGCTGGTCGTTTGTGTGACCAGCGATATTACTCTCCCAGCTACCTGGAGAGATTGCAGGCGCGCTTAATTATCATAATCATTACAATGGCAACGAAAAATATTTTTCTGTTTGTCAAATAATAAGAGTAAATCTAGTTTGGGTGATCATCACAAGCCACGTCTTCTACCCACATCGTTCCACATCAACGTCCTGATATATAATATTTACTAATAACTGCTTTCATATAAAATAACAATATTTATGTCGATATAATCTCAGTCACGTACAATCCCTTGTAGCCTTGTTCTATACGCAAGAAAACACCATTTAAAGCAGCAATTGTTTTTCTCAAAGAAGCGAAAAATGTGTCAGAACAAAGGAAAGTTGATGTTGCTGGTGCAATTACAAAGAACTAAGTCTGTGTGTTTGTATATTACATATACCCTTGCTGCATACATGAGAACCAAAAGTCTTAAGTTAATAGTAAATAAATGAGAAAAAATGTGAAATATTTATAACTGTATGAAAATCCAATCATGTTATCTACATACAAAAATAAATATGCATATAAAACTGCACGTGTCTACCTCAATAGTGTCACAAAAAAAAAAATAAAAAAATTAAAAAAAAAATAAAAAAAAATAAAAAAAAAAAAATTGCTGTAATTGCCTGAAAATCTGATCAGGTCAACTACATATGCATACAAATAAGATAGCGTAATATTAGTTCTATATGTTGAGTGGGTTTGCGCGATGTTGCTTAGAAGCTTCATGGGACGGAAGGATATATAAACGGACATGACCAAATCAAGATGTCAGCAGTAGTGGACAGATAGATGATCCAAATGACCATGTTAATTGGAATGTGATAATTGGTGTGCTACCTACATTTTAACTAGTTCATTTTCATGTAATTCTAAGTATTACTCGTATGAGTACATCTACAGGATAATTACATGAATCATCAATTATAAATACTGTATATATATATATATATATATATATATATATATATATATATATATATATATATATGAGAAACATACGCTACAAGTTTATGATAACTGAAAAAACTCCTCAAAGCCATCTTATTGACAAAGGAAAAGATCTGTACAGAGATGAATTCTTGTGATTCCAAAAACTGACGTGAATGGAATTACGAATCGTTATATTTCCAGATAATGGTGTATGGAAATATGAATTTTTGTGGTTCCAAATAATGACAAATATGAAAATACGAATTGGTGTGGTTCTAGATAATGGTGTATGGAAATACGAACTGTTGCGGTTCCAAATAATGATGTGCATGGAAATTATAAGTGTGGTGGTTCCAGATAACGTTGTGTAGAAATATGAATTGTTCTGGTTCCAAATAATTTCTATGGAAATACGAATTGTTGTGGTTCCAAATCATGATGTGTATGGAAATACAAATTGTTGTGGTTCAAAATAATGATGTGTATAGAAATACGAATTGTTGTATTTCCAGATAATGGTGTATATGGACATACGAATTGTTGCGGTTCCAAATAATGATGTGCCTGGAAATAAGAAATGTGGTGGTTCCAGATAATGTGTATGGAAATACAAATTGTTGTGGTTCGAAATAATGTGTATAGAAATATGAATTTTTGTAGTTCCAGACAATGGTATATATGGAAATATGACTCGCTGTGGTTCTAAATAATGATGTGTATGAAAATACAAATTGTTGTGGTTCAAAATAATGATGTGTATGGAAATATGAATTGTTGTAGTTCCAGATAATGGTGTATATGGACATAAGAACTGTTGTGGTTCCAAAAAATTATCTGCATGGAAATACAGATTCGTGAGTTTTAAATAATAACTGAATGACTTAACTACCAACCTAAGCTACACATTCTCATGATTTAATCGCTGGAATATATTACCTTTCCTTGTAAGAATCACACAATTCACAATTCAGCTATAAGATTGCTTTCTCTCGTCATCAATACTTTATAGATTTTATCTTTATCTTTTAATTTACGTTTTTCAGAATTTAAACATTTTTACCTTTCATCTCGAAAGACTTCATGTTTATATTTATTGGAAGGGTTTATTTTCCTAAAGTATTTTTGCAAGTTTTCTTTTATAACCGTATTTTATTTGACACTTTATAGAGATCATCGGAGAGTTCCCGCATGTCGTCATAGTTAAATGTCAACAAAGCCTTGGTTGGCACAACAACTATGGCAGCAAAGGAAACAGACGAACTCACGCATCTTTCACATCATAAAGAATGTATTACCAAATCAAGCGCGTGCTCATTATATGCACGAGCTAACGGGTATTCAAGATAATAAAGGTTGTCCGATCGCTCTAAACTCAAATCGAGATGTACGGGAATTTTTCTTCTTATTTGTGTTTGTTTATTGTTATGTATATTTCTCACATCGTGATAATTTCTGCGGGCCTTTTGACATTTAGTTCTATACCGTCATTTTTTAGTTTTATTACAAACTGAATTGCTATTATTTATTATAAAACGTTTGAAGTAGTGACATCAAATAATGATAGGAAAAATAAATATAAACTGTTGATGTAATTCCGATATTTGAATCGTATGCTTTGGTGTGTATCCTAGTTCATCTTTACTATTTCTTCTAATTTACCAGTATCAGTATTTCTGATAAATCAACCTTTCTATTTTCCTGAAAAATATGCAAGGTGTAACCTAAGAAAGAAAAAACGGACCAAGTTCAAGTTTGCAGAAAAAATATTATACTTCAGAGCGTTAGAAACAACAGAATAGTTAATAACATGCATTTCGTAAAGTTACTAAAAAAAAGCACTCGTATATTCGGCACAGATTATTATTATTTCTACATATGTCTATTGGTGTTTTCACAGAGGTATTAATTTCCTGATCCAGTGTTAATTGCTTCTTGTGTAATTTATATTAGTCAAGAATTTTCGCGTTATCATTGAAAAAAACTCAAAATAATCGGCACCAAAATCGACGTGTTTGAGAAAAATAACTCACCTTTTTCAAAGACATTAAAAATTACTGATACCAAAAACGGACCATAACTTGGCCCCCTCATGCATTCAGAAGACCCAACATGGCTGTTTATAACCTATACAAACTTACTTGGCATGGTGCAGTGGACAAATAACTCTTCCCCACTCACCTCCATCGTATACAGCACCAAAATCGATGTGCTCGAGAAGTAACTCATCTTTTTTAAAAAATGACTGACATTATGAGTTCAGGCATTCAAATCTCCCATTTAAAGCAATTATTTATTCGAGGGACACATGACAGTAATATCTGATGCAAACAAATGAATTCCATCTTTAGTTTAAAACCTGGAATCTGATTGTTAAACAAACATTACACCAAAAAAAATGTCATGGTCAGTTTCCGAACAAGTTCATTGACTTGAATACAGTTTGTAGCCTGAGTCAGATTAAATGATATCTATAAAAGGTGAGATATAATTCTTTAACAACATGGAAGTTAACCATCAAATATGGAGTAACCCTATGGACTTTCAGCCAACCTGACCAGAAAACCCCCATGTGACCATGCCCAATCATGTAACAAGGAGGATCACTATACCCAGGATTGTGATGACATGCCATTATACATACATACATACATACATCCATACATAGGTCCTTCATTCAAGAAATACACTCAACTAGTGTGTGAAATCTTGTTTCACCTTGATTCCATAAAGCAATGTATACTTCATTAAAAAGCAGTGGAAGCCAATCAATAATGGTCTTTTTGGCATAAAGATTCTCTCTTTCACATCAGCTTAAAATTGTTTGCTACATTAATGAGCACTGACTTATGAAATCTAACACAAGGATGTAAAATTACCTTCATAAAAGAGTAAAAAAAGATGTTCTATCATTCCACATTCCTAAAAGGGATGATTCCAAATGTGATCTAGTTCATTTATCAAATCCTTCAAGGTATCCCGTAATTGAGCTGCCTGCCTATTAGATTTCCTGTTTACCTGTTTGAGTTAGGCACACAATCATAGTGCACTTTATAATCAGATAATGAACTATGATCCACAGCAAAGACCTCCAGTTAAAGAAAAGGTCAACAGGTCTCACACAATAGTTATTTCAATCAAAAGGTTCAGGACAATGATATCGTCATAATGTTTTCTAAATCGGGTGATTATACATGTATTTAAGATTTCAACATGAGTCAGAGGTTTGCTCTTGGTTACTACATTTGAAATTACTGTATGGAATGAACAGAGATACAGATGGACAGACAGGTTGAATGACTGAAAAAAGAAATAAATAAAAATATAGATATGTAGATGGATACACTATGCCATGTTTTGATTCTCTGGGAGTGATAGAATATAATGTACTCATTTAAAAATTTTTGAAGCAAGAGCAAATTGTCTGTCAACAAGGCTGATGTCATAACACACTTTAAACTGTGGTCAAATTCTGATCTTTTTACTATATTACCTGCCTATAAATCTATAATTTATCTTATATTTGCAAATGCACATATGAGATTTAATTCATTGAAAAGCATAGATGTATCATATCCGCAGAAAAAAGCAATAACAATATAGTATTACTTACTACTGAAATTTTCTTTCTTTACTAGTCATGTGTTTTAGGGTCCATTTGCATATAGGCTGTTTATTTGAAAAGAGAAAAATATGATGAAACAGGCGATCAACATTATCAAAAAATAAATTTCATTTAATTTTAATATTTATTCTGTTCAAGTTGTTAGGAATTGTTCCAGATATCTACAATGAAACAGTGGGTGTACCTTTTATGCACATTTTTATACCTTTCTCCTAAATAATTGCTGATTATTAATGCATTTAATAATGTGAAAATCATATAACTAATATTAGTCAAGAACGAAATATCTGGACCTTACAGACAAGTACATGTATACACAATGCATATGAATATTAAAGCTGACTGGCTTTATGTTTGGTCAATATCATAATGTTTCATGTCTGGTGACTTAAGACTTGTTATAAAGCAAGTGGACTCCATGTTACTAGAGTAAATGATGCACATACTGTACTATATCTGCTGATAAACATTTTGGTCAATGTCTGTCTGATATAGTCAATATTGATTCCATATTTTGAATGTAGCAGCAGAGAGGGTGAACAGACCATTTTGCTGGAGACCTTATTTATGAAAAATGAAGGTTTCTACAAAGACTGAAAAATAAAGTCAATAACGCTAAACCAAAGCCTCTAACTAAACGCATTTTCATACGGGGGGAAAACAGACCGCGTTCGTGCGGGTTAGCTCGTTTTTGTTACTCGTTGTTTGACGTGTATTTTTCCAACGTTATACGACTCTTTTACGTCTAGGTCACGTACGCGTGGTCTCACCCTCTCTGCTGCTGTAATTAACCAAATATTTTATCAAGTTCGTTACGATATCTCGACCTAGGATCATGTAAATTTATTGTTATAAAACCAAACGGAGTAGCTTGTGATTTTGAAAAAAAAATTTTGAACTTAATCATATCCATGTCCCCTGAACACCAAGTATAATAAATATTTTGCAGCGTATGATTATCAACTCCGTTAAACACAACTAAAATATTGCAGTTGTCTCTGATTACTTTAGGTATTTGCGTATATCTTTGAGTAACATAAATCACGTCTGTGTTTTTATGTCTACCTCGAGAAAATATCCGAGCTGGATTTGATTGTTTGTCCAGCATAATATCATCGTACACTACTAAATTATTAATAAGTCCATCAAGATCATCTACAGAAGGCGCTTCATCAATACTGGTAATAAAATCAATAATATCATTACCGTCTTCATCCAGCAACTTTGCATTTTCATTAAAATCTTTAAGTACTTCATAACACCGTTGATCATCTACAGATGGTGCCACTAAATATAATTTATCCCACTTGAGCCATCTCATTATCAGATTAAGCAATAATTGTGTTTTACCAGACCCAGATGGCCCAATTATTATCATCCTAATAGAATTCGGTAGCGCTGGATGATGTTTGACTGGCTCTTGTTTTCGTGTCGCTGAAAAGTCAATTATATCCATGAAAATAAATAGCATGTATTTATATTGTGTTCGATGCAGGGCAACCACCCCCACCGTTGGTGGGACCAGTGGATTAACAACAACAATAACAAAAAATAAAAGGCGTGCACTGACAGGTAAGTGTGAAAAATGTGGTACAAAAAGTACAAATTTATTTCGACTAGCACAAAGACAGGTGGTGATATTGCCGCGTCGTTGGGAAACTTACCAGGGGCTCCGTGGGCAAAGTATCCCGGAGAAAAACATTTACAAGGATACAATTATTGTGGTCCTGGGACTCGACTTGATATCCGACTCGATAACCAAGACCAACCAAAACCTGGAGAGTATCCAATAAATAAGATTGATCAAGCGTGTCATGTTCATGATGTCGCGTATAAAAGCAAGGATTTACAGCAACGACATATTGCAGATGTGAAATTGATTCATGCGTTAAATTCTATACCTGATAAATCTCTCAGAGAAAAACTTGATAGTTTTCTAGTGAAATCTGCTATGAAGGGTAAACTAATGCTAGGGGCTGGTAATTAATTATATAACTATTATAATTATAGCCCAAGACGATATTGGAAGGGCACAGCAGAGATTAGTAAACTTGCTGAAGCAGCAAAAGTCTCACGTGCTGTTGGTGCAGCGTGGTTAGCACGACCGGCAATATGGCATATCTATCTACGTCCACCTAAAAAAATTCAGTATGCACATTCTGGGTCATCAAGCAGATATTTTGTTTTTACCACACGATACTATTAAAACACGTGGACGTCAATCACGCATATACAAATACGCGTTAACTGTCGTTGACGTTGCAAGTAGATATAAAGAAGCAGAACCATTATCAACTAAAATAGCATCTGAAGTTGCATCTGCGTTTGAACGAATTTATCAACGAGGACTTTTGCGATGACCACAGTTGCTACAAGCTGATCCTGGCAAAGAATTTCTTGTTACAGTATCATCGCTGATGAAAAAACATAATGTCAAAATCAGACGAGGACACATCGCAATTCGTCGTGATCAGGCAATAGTTGAACGATTTAATCGAACACTCGCTGAGCGGCTATTTGGATACCAGTTATGCGCAAGAAATAATTCAAAATGACAAGAGATCTCGCGAATGGGCTGCAAGATTACCAAGTGTGATAGCTGCGTTAAATAATGAAATTACTCGTTCAATTTCTATCAAACCAATTAATGCGATTACAAAGAAACATATACCAATAAAACGACATGACTCTCTCTCTCTCAACCAGTACTGGGTAATGTGACTGTAAGATATTTATATGAATCCGGTGAACTTGAAATGGGTAAAAAAGAGAGCAACTGATCCTATCTGGAGTGTGACTACACATACAATTTCTGGCGTGGTTAGATCCACTGGTAGACCTGCAATCTACAGACTGGATTCGAATGCTCCTCAGCGTCGATTTGTACGTGAACAATTACAAGTAATTCCTGAAGACACACAATTACCACCGCGTTCACTTTTGTAAACAGGCACCCCTACGTCGATTACACTCAAGACAGGTCAGCATCACATTCTCGCGTGTGTGACCATGACTAGTATTAATTCTGTCTACGGTGAACTGTCTTGAATTATTATTCGAATATTCCCATAGCATAATACAGTTACAACTTGCACAATGATTATTCTGTTGTTGTTTTAGTGTTATAATAAATTCAGCGTCGATATCAAAGTCGCGATTATTTTTTTTGTCACATTGCTTATAACCAAATAGTTTTTTTTCTTATTACGCCAACACCTTCGGTGTCGCTAGCAGTTAGATTATATTTTTCTGTAAAATTCAAAATAACCCTGTTCAGTTGAGATATTCTTCTAACTCGAGACACTGCAAGATAAACTAAATTTGACCATTCGATTCTATCATCGACAATCCAAATATTTGTATCAGTAATAGTTAGTCCTTGTGACGAATGAATCGTTATAGCATATCCTAACGTCCACGGAGTTTTGTCCATGCTCAACGCGCTCTCAACAACATCAACAACAACCAAAACAATATAATTTAATGCAAGATTTTGTTTTTCATTTGTTCCTGGAATTTCAGCTTCAATATTCTGTCGTCGAGTATCTGCTGGGCGATAACACAATGGTACAGGTAGATTTTAAAATTTTTCTTTATGTAACAGAAATAATTATTCTTGCAATTCTTCACGAACTATCTTTCTACTTACAACTATTAAATCATTTGGTCTCCATAAATTCCAAAAATCATTCACAGGAGTTTCCGGAAATATTTCGCGCATTATATCGCATTGTATTTTATCTGGCTGTAGTCTGATTAATCTTTTAAATTCTTTCAGGGTATCATCAATAGCTCTATGATCATCAGTTATCTCCTCATAATAATCTACAAACGTTTTTAACCACTCGTGTGGAGACTGCCCAACGAAAGGTGGCGGTTGACCATGATCGCCACACATTATCACAGCAGTATTCGCTGTCAGTAACCAATCGAGAAATATTTTTAATGTTTCTAACGATACCGTACAAATTTCATCCCAGATGATAATCCGGGGTATATCTTTTTCACCCATTCGCTCAGGTGTCCACGTATCTCCGCACCATCTGAAAAAACTATGATAAGTTTGAGATTTTACTCCTCGTTCATTTATTTCTCTGGCTAGTCTGTGTGTAGGTGTCAGCACAATCATGTCAGCGCAGTACGAAGTACCGTGCCGAAATAATTCAATGGCACATGTTGTTTTTCCAGAACCTCCAGGCCCATTGAGATAACGGTTTTATGTCTGGCCACAGGATCAAACACAGATGGTGCTGATGGTTTTAATATTTGATTGTCATTGCTGTAATATGTCTCCGCGATTTCAACGTCTGCAGATTCGGAATAGTCAAGTACATTTTCCTGTTTTATTCTCCATGATCCCCATTCACCATTACCGAGTAGCGGTTTTAGCAAATCTGTATACGCTTTATTTATATAAAATGAATCCGTGGCAACTCTGACCGCTTAACGATGGAATCTGTTTATCATCGATAATAAATTTATCGAAACGTAAGCGAGCATAGAAGATCTTAAATGAGTGAATTGCGGTGACTCACCATCAATATAACTCACGATTGTACCTAATTTAGACCCGTCTGATAAATACGCATTACTCCGACTCACAAATGTGTTTTTTCCGTTGTATCAGCAATTATAAAATCGAGTTCAGCATCATCCATAATTAATCTTGTACACATATGCTTATGATCATATGATTCTCCTTGAGTAAACTTACCAATTATTATCCTACCAAGATCTTTTGCAATTTTATTTTCATAATTAATCATATCAGGATTTTCATCCGGGGAATATTTCTTTTGCTGTGGTAACCAAACTTGTTTCTGCGGACGATACGATATAATGGCTTCGCTTACATTCAACGACACTAAAATTCCAGTATCAAGCATATATCGTAATAGTACTATTGGAGCCCAATATTTTTCTGAGAAATGTCTTCCAAACCAAACATAAATAATCGGATGCAGATTTTCCGCAAACTCGAATGACTCTATACAAGCAAATCCAGTTAAGTCAAAATTTGGTAAGAGTCCGTTTATCGCAACTCGGGTCATCTCGTGTGTGGGATGTCCGAATCTTTTAAAGTATTCAGAACATTCTCCGTTTCCAAGAAAATTTCCAGGATAACACGCTACCATATCAACTGATATAATATCACTATAATCGTATTTAGTATTCCACAATCCGCCGTGTCCATATTCGATACAAATATGCTGGATATCTTCAAGAAATTTCAATCGTGTCGGTCTCCATGAATTTTTCTCCTGAGCAGCGTGGGCAGCAACTGAAGGAACGGTGAAACAATTATTTAGAAATTATTCAACCTTGACATGGTCATTGATAAAATCACTGGGTATATATTTCCAAGCAATATTTTTCATCTCTTCGTGGAGTGATCCTGCACGAAAAATTTCACCGTTAGGTCGTGCAAACTGATGAACGTATCCAGATTCTGAACTTCGAAATAACCACACAGACACAGGGTAACTCTTACTAATATCGTTGATGGCGTCGAATATGTAATCGCTATAAAATGTAACTATTCTATCTCGTGGAGATATTGTTACCGCGGACGTCCATGCATGTGCGTTATGATCAATGATCGTTATAGGAGCTCCTCTTGATGTACATTTCGACGCATACAAAATCACTCCGGTTAGTGTTTTTACTGTTATTGGAAATTTTAATTTCTTTTCTAGTTTAGCAACGTCGCTGATAGATGCTCCGGTATCTTTAACTGTTTCTGCCCACGTATTTATGTTTTACGTCTTAGATCTGTTAAACTGTTTCCGCGTACCGCTTTTGAGAAATGTTCTATAACTCGCTCAGCTACGCAGTTTAGCCTCCTTGACGAAGTCAACGAAGCCAATTTCATTGGTTTGAGATTACTAACGCTAGGTTCATCATTTAACGGATACATCACATAAACAACTGCAGTTACAGGATACCCTCGTTCATAATACGGTTTATCAATGCCAGTCAATGTTCCTGATTTGGATTTTTTATTTAATATAACAGTATTATTTCCAGTGTGACCTGACTATGTCAGGCGGACAGGGTCACGTTTATCACGGATAATCGAAATGTCATCGTCTGTCAGCACAATAAATTTTACCAGAATAATATATAGCTGATTGTCGAGATAGTTGATAATATTTCTTCCTCGTTCGTCATTCATTCTAGTATCAGCAATACTGCTGGTGTCGGCAATAATTCTGAATGTTGACCAAGTATGAGCCACACCATCCTTGCGAAATTCTTTTATAGCTTCACAGATACGATCAGTTATATCGCTGTTTATAAAAGCTAGATTTTGCATCGAAAAACTAAATTTGTATTTTGGTAGTTTGTCAAGATCGAATCTTGCTCTGGAAGGTTCAATTGCGGATAATCTCTCAAATTCCTCCATGCTATAATTAAGACAAATATATGTTTAATTAGATTTTGGTATATATATATATATATATATATATATATATATATATATATATATATATATATATATATATATATATATATATAATGATACAAGCAAAGAACAAATGCAGGTGGTTAATGATGGCATTTTCTCTTTCTTGTAATAAATCCTGCGTAAATGAATTCTGTAGTTATCACATGCAAAGCTTTCGCACAGGCAGTCTAGGACCGAAACCGTGTTTACCACGTGGTGTTGGTGTACAAGGAAAAACCCAGTTGTGTGTACAGTTTGGTGGTAAAAGATATAGAGAGCTGAAAGGATATTATGATAAAAAAATCGTCGGGTGAATCTCCCATAAAAACAACTGAAGACTATCTGGCCAGATTTTCAAAATAATCATTTAGACAAATAATATTACTATATAAATGGAGCAAACTAAATTTGTGAAACATCCCATTATCAAGAATTATCAGGCGTCTCGTGATGGTGTCATCAGAAACTGCAGATTAAAAAAAAAAAAACAGTCGGCACTGTTGATAATGCTGGTTATTTCAGATTTACTGTTGCAAAAAAAAAAAAAAGATATCATTCACATAGATTTGTGTTTGAATGTTTTCATGAGGTCATCAAAGATAGATTTGTGATCGATCACATTAATTCAGACCCGAAAGATAACTCTTTACGCAACGTGCGGATTGTTACGCAGAGTCAGAATCTTGCTTGTTGAAATGCTGGGAGATGTAAAATGTTTCAAAAGAGGGCTGTTAAATCTGTAAATACAGAGACTGGTGAAGAAAGAATTTTCCAATCAATGGATGCGGCTGGTAAATATTTTGATATTCACTCGAGATCAGTACAACGTGTTGCAGAAAAAATAACCAAATCGGCGTATTCAGTTAAATACAATCAATGGATAATTTTTAAGTATGTTGCCATTTCTGAATAAAACAATCATTGTTTGGCGAAAGTGCGCAAATTATATATAAATATTATATTTATCACACTTTCGCCCTCATCATATCAGAATTACTGAATAAATGTTCTATCGTGGCGAGGAAAAAAAACCCCGGATATTTGTGACTGGTTTCAACGTTGAACGATAAAAATATTTCTACAAGTATTATTATTTAAACAAAGAAAGGATATAAATGACGAGAAAAATATTCATTTTATCATACGACGACGAACAAATTCGTCTCGCCGATACTTTACCTCCTGGCACTAATATTACTATCAGCGAGAAGTACGGTATAGATTTCATCAACATTATTGATAAACATTACGGCAATGGTTTTTCACGGCGATTAAGTTCGGTCATATATACATCACGAGATGAACGAGCGCGGCGACGATTGCGAGACAAATTTATCGAACGACAACTCGCTGATAAAACAATAAATATCCTCTGAACCGCCAATCACTCAAATAAATATGATCAGCGAATAAAATTTAAATACGCTACCACTTCTGAATAAAACAAGAAATTATTGTAGTTGACGAAGCGAGATAACTCCGTCAAGTAAATCTATCTCTGATAGATTAATTAAGCAGTAGTCTCCCTTGTACTGCGTACATGACCCTCATCCCTCAAACACTGAAGTCTGAGGAATCTATTTATTTCATATGATCAAACACAAAAATCTCAATTCCGTGATATTATTCTTTGACGTTGTCAAGATGATATTGAAATCACGGGATAAAATCACGGCGAACCGCGCTATAGTAGATTTCTCAGATTTCATATAAGCCATGTGTGGGGTAGTCATTATCGATTTTATTTTTTGTCTAGACTGCATGCGGATAGAACTAGAATAATATCGATCCAACACATTTACTAACACACTTCAGCCTTGATGAAATCAAGGGTTCAGAATACAGTGTCTTAACCAAATCAGAAATGGCAGAAATGTATAAAATAGCACATTTTCGCGATTTGTTATATATTTTATTCAGAATCTGATAGTATAATACTGATCACAGAATCTGCAGTGACAGAGTCTGTGACTATGTCACGGGGCTAGGTAACTATATAATTATTTTTGAAACATATACTCATAACCGAAGCTCATAGTGTAGTGGTTACCGCGTTTGGCTCTCATACTCGAGGCCCCTGATTCGATTCCCCGTAACGGACATATTGTTGGGGGTGGCGATCCGATGACAATTTTCTACTATAATTGGGGAAGTTCCCCTGTGTACACCTCCTCTCACCACGTCAAACAACGTGGTGAGTGTGTTTTGCACTCGCCCCGGGGTTTGATTTGGCGGGGTGTACATGAAAATTGGAACTCCCTAAAATAAACAACAGGATGATGTGAGCTCGTGACCTTGTGACCTCAATGAAGGGTACCCCACATAAGGACATTCAGAAAGAATATTCGCCGGACGAAACAGCCTCATAAGGTTCCTGTGGGCTATAAGAAAAGCCTTAACCATGAAGAGTGCCTGTGGGCCATAAGAAAAGGCCTTCCAAATGAAAAGTGCCATAACAAAGGCACCAATGAAGGGACTCTTAGGACCTTATGATAAAGACTTTACTGGCAATGAAGGGACCCCGTGGAATGGTAGACCAATATTTATAATTATTTATTCAGAAATATATTTTTATTTATGTATTTATATTAATTCAGAAATATATCTTTATATTTATTCAGAAATAATATTTATATTTATTCAGACATATATATATATATATATATATATATATATATATATATATATATATATATATATATATTCAGAAATATATTAATTCAGAAATTTATATTTATATTAATTCAGAAATGTTTTTATATTATCTATATTTATATTAATTCTGAAATATATTTTTATATTAAATAAATACTTATTATATAATGAATCATGAAAATATTAATGCTATTGTTGTTGCTATTAAGCAATTACAACACAATGGTATAAAAATGTCTGACGAACTTGATCCTGAAAAAATTATGCGTGATTTTGAATCATTAAAATCTCTAAAATCCGAAAATAGGTATACGCTGCCCTCCGATTATAGATTCATAAAGTTGAACCAACAGGCGATGTTACAATCGCTGGCAGCAATTACAGATACGCAGATGAAGGTATTTGTACCCCTTTCACGGTACATTAAAAAGGTTAGGTCAGAATTATCTCACGAATACGAAACAAAAAGACTTGTACACGCTCGTATAAAACAGCTGAGAGATATTATGTCCGCGAATGAAGTTGCGGAAGAGTTACTGGTTGAGGATAGGGACGAGTGTGACTCCGGTGCTAATAGCACCGATGGTGAAAGTGACTGTAGTGACGTTGACAACGAAACCAATAGTGTCACCTGTAACGTTGTCCGTGACATAGTCACGGGACTGAGACAAGAAGGATAATTCATTTCTGACCCCCTTGACTTAGTCACGGACAAAGTCAAGGATAAAATCATGGGTAAAAAAAAAATATTTTATTTGACAGATTCTTTTGCTTGGAGTTTTCTACGATCACGTTTTACGATCACGTTCTACGAACGCACATACAGATTTATATCCAACTTTTCTGACCTAAGGTCCAGCAAGTGTCCAGTCTGGTCAGTAAGTTTGTAATGTATCCACGATAAAAGCGGACTATGACATTTTAGATAAACAACGTTGATTGGTTCTGATACAATCAAATAGCCTGGGGGTACTTGAGGTGTAAATGAATACAGAATATATCCCTGCTGGGCTTGATTGGATTTTTCAGCGTCAACTTGATAGCTGCCATCAATGACATCACATACTAGATTGACAGCTATCGTTGATGTTATATTGACAATACCCGGCGAGACATGGCGGCCTCCACCGTACGGATCGTTGTTGTATTTAGGAATATTTAATGGTGGAATTATTCTTCTCCAAGATTCAAGGATTTTTGTAACGTTTTCCCTGACAATATCATTAACTGATTTTCTTATATCAAAATCGAGTTCAGGTAAAATATCATCGTCTCGTTGTTCATCGACTGATTTCTTGTAATGATCTAAACATAACTCTTTTAATTTATCTTCAGATTTTATATTTGCAACGATAATTCTGTTAATATATTTTCGATCAATGAGAATGTGTATCAGATCATTAATATCATCAATGATCTGCTGTTTTATGTCTTCGTCGTAGTGAGCAATTATAGCCGCAAGCAGATTTATCACGTTATTGTATACTCGAGTATATTCAGGCTCAATTGCGTCTCTGAATGATTTAATAAAATCTGCATTTAATTTCTTTCCTCTCATCAAATAGAGATAACTTGTTATTCGAGGAAGAAGTTTACCGTCTTCCTCGGTAACGTACTGACCCCATGTAAAAATTATCCATGGATGTAGTTTTCGATATCCTGGAATTTTTGTAAATATCAGTTTTGCTAAAAGAAATTCATCTCGTTTTGGTTCTGGTAGCCCTGCAAAACAGGTTTAACTTCAGGCCATCCTAATACTGATCTGATTGAAGATTGATATATATCCACGGCATAATCCGATGAATATATTTCGATGGCCTATGACAGTGTTGGCTCATTAACAGTAATGGCAATTTTTGATTCTTTTCCTGTGATGGATTTAATCTTGCGCTGAAATTCTTCATTGATCTGTTTTATTTGATAACTGCCCGTTGGAATACTGACTACGTGCCAATCTGGAGTTCCATCGGGTTTGCTTTTATTTGCAAATACTAATGAATTATTTGGTTGTAGTCCACCGAACGATTTTGATCTAATATTTGGCCAACTATGATAAACCCGTAATTGCGCTAAAGCAATTTCTTTTGCTGGCATTGCGGTCGGAAAATTAATACCAAATTCAGAATTAGTTGAGCTCGCCGATCTCACTGTAGTTCTTACCGGAGCAGTATTAGTGACGATCTGTTGTAGTAATTCCTGTTGTCATTATTATACTACTATTATTCTAAATCCCTGATTTCTTCAAACTTTCGTCAAATACTTCATTGTAAATTTTTACCATCGCGCTGAATTCTTCATCGGATATTCTGCCACCGTTGAACGACAACGAGATCAGCGATGATAGTTTGGAATATGCTGTCGTTGCTGTATACAATTTTACCACATACTCGTGTAATTTTGTGTTTGTGCATGTATCTGTCTTCATTGCAATAATACTAAAAATACCCGCGATAGTTGTTGCGGATCAAAAAGATAATCGTTACAACTACAGGCGCAGTCACTGACGCTGTCAATTTTGATAATATTACACCGGTTCCAGCAATGAGCGCAGAAACTGAATAGACAACTATGTCAACGACAACCACGCGTCTTCGATATTTTTAAACTTTTATTGCGTAATTGTCGATAATATTTTTTAGTTTAGTTTGCCACGCACATACTTGATTGTATCTGTATCGCTGAACGTCAATCATTATACTATATTAAGTAATTAATTCAGATGTTTCGGCGACAAATTCCAGACACCACCAGTAAGACGCCGAGGCTAATTTTTTATCGGATGGGTCCAGTATAAATGTTTCTTCGTTATCTTTATTTCATATAATAGACACGGTTGCAGAAAATTTATCGGTTGAATGACACCACTGATATGTAGTAAATATGCTAAATTTTACACCGCTAAATACTGATAATCTATAAACACTGGTTACTTCAGCTGTGTGTTTGATAGTGTTATTTTGCGGTGTCCATGTTGATGATCCTGATGATACTGTGTATACGATATTGTTAATCTGTTTGTGAGGAATTTTAATCAGATTAGTTTTTTGAACGATATCAGGAATTCCACTGATAATATCATTGAGTCTCGCGTTAATATCAGTGAGTTTTATATCGGCTGTTGGTGGGCTTCCAAAGAAATCTTCAGCGGTTTTATTAAGTTTTTGGAAATTTCTACGAGTATTTAAAAACATATTTACATGAACACCATACTCGGCTCGTAGTGTATTTAATTTATCATCGGTAGGAATATTTTTATCATCCACATATTTCTTTGTTGCGGCATCTTCATCACCTGTTGGTTCTCTTAAAGCAACGATTTTATTTCCATCCATGTTGAGTTCACCTATCATTGTATCACCGGTGGATTTTAAACGATCAGCAACACTTTTCTTAATTTCATCTCTGATAGTTGCGATTGATAAATTTGAATCTCTGATTCTGCCACCGTCAGTAAATACTGGAATATTGTCCGTGGTAGCACCAAGAACTCTACGAATTATATCGAGCCACTTAATATTATTCGTCTTTAAAACACCGAATTTATCCTGAAAAATAACAACTTCATCTCAGTCAACTCCAGAAAGATTCATAATGTCAGCAAGATCGCTTTTAGTCGCGTATTTTGATAAATTGATATCTTCTTTCTTCTTGCCAGTGAAAGCACTAGTAGAAGATCTTCCGTAACTATCGACCATTATATGATTAGCGATTATTTAAAACAGAACTCGCGCGTGCACTAGTGAACGCATGTACAGTTTTATGAGGTGTTTTTTTTTTTATCTTGATACAGCATCAAGTACTGCCAGTGCTTCACGGCCACACATCGGCGGGTCGGTTATTTTTTGTGCTGGTAACGTTGAATACCAGATTTGAATATTTTGAAGTCTGTCGATATATTTTAAAAATTCTTTTGGTGGCGCCAACCCATACGAATCGAAATAAACAATACCACGTGGATCGATCACGTGCGCAACCCAGTGAGTACCTGGGCCAGAGATTTTATCGAGATTAATGATACCGGTTTCAATCGAGTTTGGTTGTGTGGTAATTGATCACGCATAAAAACACCTCTGAAATTTTTTATATTTAATCGCGTAGCAGCATCGAGTAAATCAAAATTGGACAACGGGAAAATCAGCGAGTCCCTGGAATTCTTAATCCTTTCCCGTACCGAGTTCCTGGAAGTCTCAGACCCTTTCCCTTTTTTTTGATTCCTTTTCCTGTTGCTTTCTTTAATGCCATTCCAGCAGCTGTTCCAACTGCACCTAACGCAGCTGCTTTTGCAACAGCTGGGGCTGCAACGGCTAATAACGCTGGAATAGCTGCAAGAAGTGGAAATATACCACCTGTTTTAGCAATGTTTTTGATGGCACCCGCAGAAACATTTACGCGTATACCTTTCTTTGATTGTTTGGCTTCATTGAAATACTTGAACTGGCGTTCTGTCAGCGATAGTTTATTTGAACCACCTGTGATTTGTTCTCGCGCTAGTGATACTTTTACTCCACATTTTTTCGCTGATGCCGATTGCAGTTTTTTAATCTGACCAGAATTCAGACTGACACTAACATGATGATATGACATTTATGATATATTTATGACTTCTAAATTAACGTTTGCATATTTTCCACTTGGGCATCAACGACTCTCATGCGGCCACCAACACCTTCAAGTAGCATCGTCTTATCGCTGGGTATGACGGCGACTGCTCTATAATCGGGAATACCTCCTCGCGTCACACGAGCTCGAAAATGTATGTCAACGACTGACTACCTAACAAATCCAAATGTTCCAGCAAAAAATAATAAATCGGATATAAATTTATAAAATCTAGCTGTGATATTTGTAAACCAGTATCAATATTTTGATCACGCCCCATAAACAACATCAATCGATGATATGCACGCGCCACATGATTTTCTTCAAAATTCAGCAAAATATCCTCGGATGGTTCTTGATGTCCATTTATTCTCAAAGAAACCTCAGAAACACCGAGTTTGTCAAATATCATTATGCTATGTGTTGCGGCGCAGAGATACCTTGTTGTGATGCTATCTGCCATGTGAATAAACCATTAATTGCACTTTGAACAGCATCTGTGGCTGTTGTTAACCATGATAGCGTCGACTTCCCGCCGCTGCCCATGAAAGCGAGTAATCGATCTTCTTCAGGTATCGTTGGAGTCATTACTGGCATCCACAATGAAAGTTTTGTTAGTATTACTTTACCAGCATCACCAGCAAGTTGCCAGATTGCATCATCGTCTGTGGCTTTTCGTACGAGTACAACTATATGTTTGGCCCCGAAAATAACTTTTCTGACATTTCTACAAAATCCAAAAATATGTGATACTGGAATCGCGCATGAAAATCTGCTTTCTCCACCCTGCAACATTGCTCGACGTAATGTAAATCCCAAGTTGAAATTTGCATTAGCACCATGAACCACCGGGGCAACATCAGCGTCGTCAGCAGCAGCCGAAATATTTTTTGGTCGTCTTATGTCATACTGGTTATTATTAGGATAATCAGAATCGTCCTTGGTAAACATCATTGATGGACCAGCTGATCTTGAATAATCGACTCTGTATCTTGCAAGGCCAGGTATCGTCGTGGCAACGTCAACATCTTTTTGAATCGATTCAATATTTTTTCCGTCAATCATGTACATTGCGCTTTCGAACAACGCCATGATGCCATCATTGACAAAACCAACACTAACATTATCTCCATACGCTGTATTATTTGTTTTAAAAATTTCACCCTCTACTTCAATAAATGCTTCAGCGGGTAAGAAATATCTACTCGTATCTTGAACTTGTAATTCGATTCGTCCACGCTGATTTGGCTGTCGTGCGTGATAAGAATAATATTGATAATCCCGCACAGACTCATCCTTGAGAACTGGCGCATCCATGTCAAATGCGGGATCAGATACACGTTTGAACATATTTTATGTTATTGGTCATCGTCTAATACGAAGACCACTTCCTGCCATCAGACTTGCTGCTATGTTTTTTTCTTTGTCATCGGTTGACTCTGCTAGTTTTTGATTTGCGGCTTGATTTATTATTTTACTAACATTTGTAGGCATCACTCCAGTGCTAGGTAATTTTACTGGTGGCTGAGGTTTTCGTCGTACTAATCGTGCTAGTCTATCCTTGATTGCAGAGAATGCTTTACTGGCAACGTCGCCGGCAGCACCAATACCTTTTTCACCAATAACGTCAATGGCTTTCATGCCCAGTTGCTTTGCAATGGTATTGCCTTTGGGGCTATCCTCGAAAATAAACCCTGAACAACATCATCGATTCCATTTCCGTAAATTGCTTTATATGTAGGTAATCGCGAATTTGTCACCTTGACCATGGTTGGCCCACGTTGAGCCGCATGTATAATCATCTTATTATAATAATTATATCTAACTGCTTAATCGCTGTAATAATCATCGGCAATTTCATTAATGAGGGACCAATACACATTAATATCCATGATACCGCCTGTAAATAATTGTTGACAAATATCAGCTGCTTCATTGATGATTTCTGGAGAATTATTACCAGCTCGTTTTTCGCCAATCAGAATTTCTAGTCGATCAACATCAGCAAGGACATTACCGGGACAAACACCAGTGTTGTATCCAGACCCAGTTGCACCATAGGTTTTTTCTTCTTCTTCTACTGGCATCATCATTATTTCTGAAATTTGTGATCGTGCTAATTCCTGTAATTTTTCTGTTTCTTTTGTTTTCGTCCTTTCACTGGTCTTTCTGCTTGTAGATCTTCTTCTTGTTGTTGTTGTTATAGGGTTTAACGCCATTTTTCAGCACAAGATAGGCTATACATGGCGGCCAGTATTAATGGTGGAGGAAGAACCCTGGAAAACCCCGGGAAGAACCACCGACCCACGAGAAGCTACTGGCAGGCTTTCTCACGTACCCACGTTAGCGCTTGTAGATCTTGTAGTGTTCTTATTCTATCCTGAGTTATTTCTCTTTCTCGTAGTTTTTCTTTTCGTAGTCGTTCTAGTTTTCGTAGTTTTTCTTCTCGTTCTAGTTGTTGCATTTGTTCAAAACTAAGAGACGGTTTTGACCATTCAGGTTTCGTTTGGTCTTGTTGTTCTGGTATTAGTTCTTCTTTAGCTAATGATTGTACTTGTTGAAATGTTTGTTCTTTTGTTGTAGCTTTTTGTTTTGCTGGCACTCCAGGTTTCATTATTTGTTCTAGTGTTCTTGCTGTGGGTTTTCGTTGTGAGGTTCTTAGCGGTGGTGGCGGTAGTGGTGTCGAAGAAACTCCTGGATGTGGTTGAGGAGGTTGTTGCTGTCGTTGTAATTGTGCAAGATGGTTGTTTATTCCATTACTAAATGTAATATACCTTGTATCATCTGTCCGAACATAATCAGCGTCGTAGTATATACGAAATATCCACTTGTACCAAGTCTCACGATCTACAGGTTTATTAACATAATTGGGTTTTAATAATTTTTTTTATTATTATCAAAACTTACCACGGCAAACGCTGATAATTCATTCACGTCTTTTTTTAAATATTTTTTTATGAAATTAATACCAACATCGGTAAATTTATCATTTATTTTAGCTTTTTCCTTTGGTTCTGGTTCTGGTTTTGGTTTTGGTGTACGATCTTTTATATCACCTATCTCAGCATGAACTTGGTCAATTCCTTCAAGTATTTCTCGAGTTGGCTGAGCCGCAGCTATTTCAGCAGGAAGTTCTTGTAGAATTTTTGTTTTTGTTTTTTTTGCTTCGCTCTGCTATTTTTCCAGTTGCTTCAGCGGTTTTTTCCAACACGGGAAGAATACCTTTAGTAGTCTTTGTAATAGGTTTAAATAATTCTTCTGCACCTTCTGCAAATTCTTCTTGTGTTTGTTCACGCGCTTGTAGTTGTTGTTTAACGCCGTTATGAAGTGGAAGATATTTTCGTGTTGCCTCTAATCGCTCTCGAGCTAGTCTAGCTGAGTGAGCTTCACCAATCATTATTGATATAATAATGGTTTAATAATAGCAGCAGATAGGGTGAGACCACGCGTACGTGACCTAAACGTAAAAGAGTCGCATAACGTTGGAAAAATACACGTCAAACAACGAGTAACAAAAACAGCTAACTCACACGATTTCGTTAACGCGGTCTGTTTCTCCCCATATGAAAATGCGTTTAGTTAGAGGCTTTGGTTTAGCGTTATTGACTTTATTTTTCAGTCTTTGTAGAAACCTTTATTTTTCATAAATAAGGTCTCCAGCAAAATGGTCTGTTCACCCTCTCTGCTGCTAATGTGCTAAAACACATTGTCAGTATCTTGTACATTTACCATCTAAAAATCCAATACACAATCCAACACAGTATTTTGCCCCTTTTTAGTCACTCATTTCAAATTTATAAATTATGATATTATTGACTGTATCATAAGACAGATATTGCTCATATGACAAACAATATGCACAAATACTTGTTAGAACACAAATAAAATGATATCTCTGAGCATATCAGTCAATGATTTGCATAAAGGTAGGAATCTGTGTTTATGGTCAAACTGATGCAAAGTGACACCTGTACAATGGGATAAATTCTAAAAATACTTGTTTACATTAATTTTCCCTGAAATATACAAGATTGATATAGAAAAAAATGAAAGAAGGATAATTTGTCTTAAATTCTGCAAGCGTTATATATAATGGTGGTTTGATTTAGGTAGTTGTTAGAACTCTATGGACTTAAACTAAGTAACACCAAAAGCAAAACCAACACGTCTAGTAAAATTCAACAAATAAATTATTTACCAAGAATACAAATTGAAAATTGAAAAGAAACTTACAGAGTTGTAAATCATCCCAACATGTAGAGTGTTCCAAGATGAATTCAAGTACTGAATGTGTTGATGTGCCAATAGTATTCATGTTTCACAATGATATAATCCAGAATGTTCTTGAATGAATTCACAATACTGTAATCCCAAAATAGTGATTTTGTCCAAAATGTCAATGTGCACTTTGTAATTCCAATGAATCATTTTTAAATAAATCAATCCTCTCAAATTATATCGGAACACAACCAAAAGTAATTATACTAGACTGATGTTAAATTAGGAAAGAATAATTTAGTTGATCACAAACCTTACATAACAAACTAAGACACAATATTATGACCATGATATGGGACCTTTTCTCATCAAATTTGTAATCAAGTTCTCTTTCTAGAACCTTCTAAAGTCAAAAATCAATGTAAACATGATGATAAACATTATCTTAACATTCAACCCACAATCACTGACAAATGTTAGCTATATAATAAGTTGTTTACAAATGACCCTTAAAATCTACATACATAAACACACAATATGAATATACATAACATTAGTAAATCTACAAAACACTCCCCATATGTTGCTTACATGTTAAAAGACAAAATTTACATTAAATGTATCAGATGGACATTGACTAAAAGATAACTGCAGATGTGCCATACACGATACTCACATACTATGTTACTGCAAATGTCTTTAGCAACAAGAAACTACTACTGGTACATTGCCTAAACCCATAGTAACATAAAGGAAAGACCAATAAGAAATTGTGAGGGTTTTTTTAAAAAAAAAAAATCTTTTACACTTTTCCACCTTGCAAAAGGACAGTAAAACCTCTCTTGGGATACTAAAATGGAGTCAGCACTTTCATAGTGTAAAAGGAGATGTAGCAATTTTCGTCTCTCCCACCTACCCACTCAGCCAAGATACATAATAAACTATTAGGCAAACTTTATATAAGCTTGTTTCCAACAATGCTGCTTGCCAACCGATGTCCAGGTATTCACCACTTTCAGAATTATCTAAGACAGAGAGAGATGGACAAAAAGACAAACATAGAAAGAGGAAAGAGACAAAGAATATAAAAAATTATGACCTTAAAATTCTTACCTGACAAATCTTCAGCCATCAGATCTCTTTTCTTCACCCCATGTCTGAAATCAGTTTATAAACAAGCATTTTTAAAATATTTATTCCTGCTCTCTCGCCAACTTTGTCCCACTTTGCCCAAAATCTGTGCCATTGAAGTCAGTTCATTGGTGTAAGAACAGACCCAGGGGTCAAATATGGGCATTCATCTTTTCATACCCAATAAGCATATATAATGTTATTTTGTGGGGATCTCATCAGTTTCTAAGTTTATGACCCAGAGGCCACAACTGTATGCCCTCAAGGCATGACCAAGGAATTCCTACCAAATTCTGATCTTACATTTGTTGACTCTTGGTTCAGTAATTATAAACCAGTTCTCAGATATGTTAGTCACATTTTATTAAATTAATATCAAACAACTCGACCCATAACCCCAGGAGTTGTATCAAATTTTTTAAACCGTTGTACATACTTAAAGACCATACTCAATGAAATCCAGAGGTTTCAAATCTCTATCATCAACAGTGTAGGAGGAGTCATATAACATTATTCACACATGCATGCAAGCATACATACAACCCAGACAGGCAGGATTACATAACAGCACCCAGACAGACAGGAATACATAACAGTAAATACTGCATTTCTTAAAAAGTACTGGTATGAATATATATTTAAGACTAAGACTGATAACTTATGATCCCATGTGTCCAAACAAAAGCTACGGATCAGCTCACAAAAGTGTAAGTTTGTTGTTTAACTAATTGTTTATGAAGGAGACTTGAACCAGAGACTAAAATAATAATAATAAAATAATAATTTGGATTTAGAACAGAGCTTTATCTTTATAAGCTCTAAGTGCTTTACAATATAGGTAACACATGTATACCTATATACATGTGTAGACAATATTACAAAAATAAAAACCATGAAATTACAAACAAAAGCATGCTGAAAATAATTAAGGTAAGGAAATATTGTGAAATCTTAAGTCTGTTCTTGCAGTCAGTATAGGTGAGTTTTAACAGCACTGTTGAATGAGATCAGTGTTACAGTGTCTGAGTTCAACATACAATTCATTCCAAGTACCAGTAGCTGGGCCCTTTTATGTAAAAGAATCTTGTCCACTGGATATCATTTATTTAGTGGGAATAATGAGAATACAAGTGTCAGAAGTGGAGTGTAAGTATCTAGAAGGGGTGTACGTATGGGTAAGGTGAGATTGGTATTTCGGTCTGGAGGCAGTAAGTGAAATGTAGCATAGAAAACAGATTTTTTGCTTAATTCTGGAGTGAGTGAGTAGCCAGTGGAGGTTACCGAGCAAGGGGAAGAGTGCTCAGTTCTTGGTACACTAAGGATGATCCAAGCAGCTGGACTTTTAACTTTCTGAAGTTTCCATGGTAGATACAGATACAAACTAGATAGAAGAGAATTACAATAGAACAGTCTTGAAAGTACAAGTACTAAGGAACACACAAGTACATGTATATTAGTGGTATCAAAATGAAGGAAAATTGTAAATGGAACTGATGTGTCCCAGCTCCAGATATGCAGCCTTGCATACATTCATGAGACACTGGTGTAATGAGACAGTACTGTCAATTGTGACACCTAGGTTTGGTACTGATTGCGTGAAGTTAATGTTAGTAATGCTGATGTTTTTGAGATAAAGGATGGGAATGAAAAAGCCTTTGTGTGGTGATCAGAATGGCTTCAGATTTATCATCTTTCAAATGCAGCTTGTTACATGTAAAGCATGACTTTACATTGGAAATGCACCTCTCTACGCATTGGATGGTAGCATCAACAGCAAGATTTGTATATTTTGGTGTCATCAGCGTACAGTTGGTAAGACACCAGAAGATGATTTTTAACACTTGAAACATGCTGGGTGTATAGTATGAAGTGAACAGGTCCAAAAACAGAACCCTTGGGAACACCAAAACACTGATTAATTAAGCTGGAATGTTTTCCATTTACATACACAATCTGTGTCCTGTTGACTAAGTTGGATTTGAACCATAGTAAGGCTGTATCATGAAAGTCAATAACATGCTTGAGAAAAAGTTACATAATCTAATCTATCATGTCAAATGCTGTAGAAAGGTCAAGGGGTTGAGGGCTGTAATCTTTCCACTATCATAAGCAGAGAGGTCATTAACTAATTTCAGAAGGGGAGTTTCAGTATTGTGGTGAGAACTGTAAACTGATAAAAATACTTTAAATTCAGATGATACAAGTTGGGACAGAGCAACTTTTTCTAAGATTTTGTACGTGAATGGGACATTAAAAATATGGAAATAGTTTTTGAAATCGTTAGGTTCAAGCACTGGTTTCCACAATAACAGCAGTAGTGAAAAATGATGGGAATTCCATGGATGAGAGAAAAATATTAAAACTTTGGTTAGTGAAGGCAATATTGAATCTAAGTGCTCAAGCAGAAGTCATGTCAGAATTGGATCAAGTTCACATGTCTTTGGGGTGCTCTTTTTCAGAATTGTACACAACAAATCTGTAGAGACATGCTCAAATGCTGTTAAAGGTTGCCTTGAAATTCTGTATCACAACAGTGTGGTGGAGATGAGTCGACTGAAATTGTGATGTCAAGTTGTTCTTTAATGGTTGGCACTTGGGCACAGAAGAAATTTGCAAATAGGTCTGGAAGGTCTACAGGAGAGGTCATTTGAAGAGGTGCACATTTGTTCCTTGACATTAGCTTGTTAGTAATATCAAAGAGCTCATTGCAACTGGAACTTTTAGTGAGCTTGTTAGTAATATCAGAGTTCCAGCTGGAACCTTTAGTGATCTTAGTATATGAAGTAGGTTAATTTCACTGCATGAACTATATTGGTGACATTCTTCTTAGCGACTTCATATCAGACTCCAATGAAGACTTTATAGATTATCATTAGATCTATGAAGAATCAAGTGTAAAATACAGAATTCATTCCCCGAATATCACCTGTTTCCTACTGTCATGCAAATGAGGTTCCCTGCACAAGGTAAGGTCATGATATGGATTTCTTGAATAGGTCAGAGTTGATTTATGGTACATATTTTGTAAATCAAGTTAGTCCTATAAATCCTCATGAACATAAGAAAAAATGGTATCCTTTATGATCAAAAGATATAGCTGTGCAGCAGTGTGATAGGGCTTCTTGCTAATTAAGTGGATGTGATGCCTTGACCCCTACTGACAAATTGTGAAAAAAGATGGGAGTTCTGGTGGTTGTTTTGTCATACAACCTGAGAAAAAAAATCACTCTATGCTACAAATGAAAAAAAGGATGGTTATAAAAGCTTTATTTTTATAGGTGAAATTCTTTTATGTATGTAAAATTCTTTGATACATGCATAAAATAAATCATTTATCAAATGTGAAAACATTTTCACGTGTGTGAAAAAAAGAATACCACATTAGTGAGATAAAAAATTTTTTATATGTGTTAAATTCTAAAAAAATGTATAAATAAATGATTGATTACATATATAAGAAACAATTTTACATTGGTAAGATTCTATTTCACTCATGTGAAACAAAGTCAAACTGTTTCATACATGCAAAATTCTTTTGATATATGTGAAGAAAAAAAAAGAACACTAAAACAGCTTTCAACTCATATGTTTTGAACATTTTTCAATTGTGCAGTATCTAATTAATTCCAGGATTATCAGTGTTTATCTTTTATATAGTAAATGTCGAAATTAAGCTGTTATATTTGGGAATGAAAGGCACATTCCTAATATACACAGGCTACCTAAGTATTTCATAAGCATAAAACTAAATGATAGAAAAATATTTGAATAAGTAATATGCACCTCAACCCCCTTTATCAAGAAAAAATTCATATTGTATTGAGGCTCATAGATCCACCTATATCCATTATGGTATGTCCAAATAATTAAAATAGTACATGAGTAATCCAACAACTGTTACAAAAATGAAAACAACTTCGTTTACAAGCATTTTCAGTCAAACAGTGATGTATTAGAAAAAAATAAATAAACACAGACACCAATAACAGTACACATGCTTAAACGGTTTTAAACAGTTGCACTTTGTTGCTTGGTTCCAAGTCTGTTTTTTTAACTGTTTTCTGCAAGTTTTTTTTAGGAAGATTGAACTAATGCTATAAGTATTTTAATAAACGCACCACCACCACCCTTTGGAAATATCACTGCCCCTGGCGACTATTAAAATAACTAGTGGTTAAGCTCTAAATTTACAGGTATATGATTGATATTTTTATTATTCCCTATAATGTTACTTTGTCTGAAACCAATATGGCTGTGCACTCAAGGTGTTGTGGGAATATGACAAAATTTATATTTATATTCATTGGTATACAAATCGACAGTAACTTGACCGCTCCGGTGGCCTAGTGGTTAGAGTGTCTGCCTCAGATGCAGGAGGTCGCGGGTTCGAACCCCAGCTGAGTCATATCAAAGATTGATAAAAATGGTACTAACAGTTGCCTCACTTGGCGCTCAGCATTAAGAGGTTAATGTTAGGACTGGTTGGCCTGGTGTCAGGATAATAAGACTGGGTGGGACATCATTCTACATGTCTGCGGCATGATGCCCCAGTGCTAGACATCACTATAAACTACCACACTGCAGACATCGAAGCGGTATGACTGAAAAATTGTTAAGACTACGTTAAAAATCCAACTCCGACACAAAAACAAATATTAACTTAATGATGTCTATTAGTACCGTCTAATGTTATTTTTGTTTAAAGTATCGTTACGTATAAAAAACTGTTACATAAATGATCTGCTGGAATTCTGTTGATGCAGTGAGGGTCGTGTATTTCAACATTAAATATGGTATGCATCCAAACCATTAACTATAACATTTACTTTGAAAGACAAAAAGTTCTTGTACAAATCTGCTAACACAGGAGTCTGATGTTTTATCAATAAAGATGAAATTTCTGACAAGACGAAAGCACCTGATCGGTACCATAAATTAACGTTAAGTTAGTTTATGGTACCGATAAGGTGATTTCATATTGTCAGAGATTTCATCGAACTTTACTGACAAAACGTCAGACTCCTGTGCCGCTACTGTTAAATTGTATTTCGAATAACCCGCCAGTGAAATTGTCAAGGGAGATAATTGTGTTATAATTATAAACACTACCTGTAGTCGTATTCGATGTTTGTTTTGCGTTATACAGCAACATCCCCTAACTTGCCAGAAGCATCTCAACATTTAATTGCACGACAATTTATTTACACCTAATGAGTTCTTTATCTAACACCTTAATAACGGATGTGGAATAATATCTTCAACGCATGCGCTAATGCAGTGTTCTAGTTTGTAAACTTCCGTTCACATGGCAGATGTCGCAGTGAGGGTGTGTGTCTACCTTTGCAACATGAATTCCTTATTTGTAGAGTAGATTATGACAGAGTTCATGTGCGTTCTTTTCCTCTCAAAAACTGACACTTTGACGTTTACATTTTGATTCCCTGCAAAGGATACCACGTTTGGTATTTGTCGGAACCTATAACACTGTTCCTATGACATTGGCTATGTATGTATATTCGAAAATGATTTACAACTAGACCAAGACGTAGGGATCTCGGCTGGTTTTTTTGTTGTTTTTTTTCTTTCTTTTTTTTTCTTCTTACATTGATGGTTGTTACGAGTAATGTCGGAAAAAAGGTGTAGATTTAAGACCCAAGCATCATTTAACTCATCAGTATTTGCATAAATGAAAATTTCAACTGGAATTGTAACTTTTAATTGTAGTTGTTTTTTAAACACTGCCCGGGTAGTTTGTTCAACGCAATATTTAAAATATTATGAAACACTTAAAATCATACATCTTTGGAAAGTTAATGCCTTGAGATGTCAGAATCTGAAATTCTTTATAAAATGTATAAATATTTCAATTTTTAACGAATTTTTAAAGTTTGATCACGAAGCAAAGGTGTCTGCCATAATGTAGACTTACAGGGCATTGGACAAACATTAGTTTGTATGCATGAAAATATCACTGGAAAGCAGTGAAATTGTAAAGAAAGTTCAAAACTCATTTATAATGTTTCAACTTGTTATTTACATACATAAGCACATTTGTGGAGATATAAATGAGAAATTGGTTAATTTTCTGTTTTCAGGTTACTATTTTGGGTTACATTTATAACGTGTGCATGGCATAAAATCGGGTTAAGTAACTCACTTTTCAAATGTCAAAAAAGAACAAAACTTCTTACAAAAATGTTTATGAAGATATTTTAATAAAGCAGCAATCTTTAAATTCCCACTTTTGTACCCTTTCAAAATTTTATATGAATAAATCACACTGTCTCCTGTATACTTGATGTTGTACCATTCTTTGTAGCCTGGAACCTCTAATAAATATAAAAGATAAATTTTCTTTCTCATTAAGTAGAATAGTTGTAGCACAGTTTATTAGCCTGTAGCTGAGGAAAATTTAATTCCAAAAAGAACTATACACTGTCAGTAACTAAACTTCAAACTTTTTAAATAAGCTGACAATACCATATATTAGTCAAGTGGATATAAATCAATATTGCCCTTACAATCATTTTGTATTTAAAATTTAAGTATAACTATATTTTGAAACAAATAAAATAAGTTAGTACTTGCACATACTATTGACAGTACTGGTACCGGTACTTCATTTTTATAATAATATTCCCTTGTAATTTATCAAAGAATACATCTGACAATATTGTATATGTATTATCAATGACTTTAGAGTTGTCAAGGGATGTATTTTGGTGATAACTTTTGAGGACGTTTGGATGGGGCATATTTTGCACTATTGTTCACAGAAAACTGCAGTATTTTGATCAAAATTAATTTATGCTATACATGCAGACAAATGTTTAATTGACTTAAAAACTATGTTCTTTTAAGTTCTATTGTATACAAAATGGATTATGAAAGTGTTAAAGTTTGCTCTTATTCAAATTCATTAAATGTATATAAAATACTGTTTTAGTTTAATGTACTCACCCTTTGGAAGCCTCAGAGGTAATGACTGGTTACCTTGTTCCAAGGGTTCCTTCTGATTTGTTATTTTTTCCTATTTTGTTTAGACAAGTGGGCTTTCCATGATTCTCTAATATGGCAACCTAAATTTCTGAAAATTAGAGTCCTTATTTTTTTTGCAAGTTTAACATATGCACTGCCATAAATAATAGTAATAATAATAATAATAATGAGGACTTTGTATAGCGCCTAATCTTTAGATGCTCTAAGCGCTTTACAACATTTGACAACACTTAAAAAAACATATATAATGATATGATTACAAAAATAAAAACGAACACCACGAAATTAGAAACAGAAAACATGCTGTAAATATTTAAGGTAAGGATACATTATAAGGATACATTATTAGGTCTTTAAGTCTGCTCTTGCAGTTGAAATAGGTGAGTTTTAAGAGCGCTCTTGAATGAGATCACTGTGTCTTTGTGTCTAAGTGCAGTGGGCAATTCATTCCACATTGCTGGGCCCTGGTATGCAAAAGAGCGTTCTCCATATGATTTCATTTTCATAGTGGGAATAATGAGAATACGAGTCAGAAGAGGAGCGTAAGTATCTTGCAGGTGTGTACACGTGGGTGAGGTCAGATAGGTATGTTGGACTGGAGCCCATCAGTGAAACATAGCACAGAGAACAAATTTTGTGTTTAATTCTGGATCGTATGGATAGCCAGTGTAGGGTAGAGAGCAGGGGAGAGGCGTGCTCTGATCGTGGTACTCTAAGGATGATCCGAGAAGCTGTGTTTTGAACTTTTTGAAGTTTCTGGAGTAGATATTGAGACGAACCAGACAGAATTGAGTTACAATAGTCCAGTCTTGAAAGTACTAAGGAACACACAAGTGTTTTAGTGGCATCAACTGAAAGATACTTGCGAATGGAGCTGATGCGTTTCAGTTCAACATATGCAGCCTTGCATATGTTCATGACATGTTTGGTGCAATGAGAGAGTACTGTCAAGAGTAACACCGAGGTTTCGTACTGACTGTGTGAATTTAATGTTGGTGTCGCTGATATTTATTGTCTATGGTAAAGGATGTGAATGAGAAAGTCTTTGTGTTGTAATCAGAATGGCTTCAGTTTTATCATCATTCATCTGCAGCTTGTTACATGTCATCCATGATTTCACATCGGAAATGCACCTCTCTACACCTATCTGGTACTTAAAATATAGGTTGATCTGTTTGAATCATTCAGTTTCAGACATTTAGTATTGAAAAATACTTAGCTAGATAAACAGCATATTTTGCATTATGACAGATAAAATGGTTTTAGCGGAGAAACCGTTGAACTAGCTAGTTTGGGACCAGAGTTGTATTAAACCGAAGTAACCATCAGCATGTATATGCTTTGGTTTATTCATAGACATGGGCCCATGGTGACCAAGTGGTCTAAAATACATGCCTTTACTGATCACTACTATCTCCCCTCTGTTCATGCGGGTTAGAGTCTTGGGCTCAGCCATTGTGGGTTTGTGAAAAAGCTTGCCAATAGCTTCCTGTGGGTCACTGGTTCTTACCAGGGTTTTTCCTGGGTTATTCCTCCACCAGTTATATTGGCTACCATGTATGTCCTATCTTGCTCTGACAAATGGTGTTAAGGTGTAGTAAGGAAATGGATGAATATCAGAGGGGGAGGATGGGAATAAACCCTGTGCATATGTATATAAGGCAAGGTTGGCAACACAATCTCATGGTGGGTAGAAGTGCAATAAAAAAAATTTATCAATTTTTTTCAGTGCCATTCAAAATATTTTTCCAAATCATGTTACCTATAAGAATGAATGCTAATCATCCATCTGGCATTGTATCATGACCATAAGGATGATAGTTCCAAAGTAATCCAGAAAAACTATTGTAAATCCATCATTAAAATTAAGTTGACTCCATTTCCAAATTCAAGGCCCATAAGGTCATCCTTCCTTTGCCACAAGATAGTCACTTAATATTTAAGTTCTGAATGTTTTATAACAAAATTGGAAGTGTCTATTTGCATGGCTGTCATGTACCTACTTTTGGAAAGACCTTTTGCATGTAGGCTGTATGATCTCAATAGAAAAGACTATCTGCATGGCAACCAGTGGACTCATTAGGGTCAAGTAAAAATTATTGCCAATTATGTAAACTCAACTAAACATAACACATAGCTATCAATACCCTCAGAGGTTTCGCGACAGATTTATTGGTCTACAAACAGCAAAAAAAGGAAATTGTACCATAGTATAAATTTCATATGGGGGTCGTGTACTAAATTTCACACATATGCCATTTGCTAACAATATTCACACTGCGATCAGTGTCTGTCTCAGAATGGTGCGCAAACAGTTAGAGGCTGGCAGGTGAATCTAGTTTTTCTCAACGGAATGAAATTGGACGATTAAAATTAAAAAAATTTTATCGGTAGACAGCCACATTTAAAGTAAAGAAATGTTATCATCCAATAATCACTATGGTCAAGTGGAAATATGCCAAGATGTCATGCAAAAGACCCAGGATCAAATCCAAGTATCCACATTTTTATTGTTGTGTATGCTTTATTGTCTTGAATTATGAAAGAATTATGTTACATTTACTGTGCGAATGTACATTTTAAGTGTATGCTTTGTTACCTTTAATTCAAAAATAATTATGTTACTCAGATTTAATGTACGAATGTACACAAAAAGCAGAACAAAAATGGTGAACATCCAAGAAATCTACTATTTTCAAACTCTTACTACACTTTAGCCAGCCAACTTGTCTGGGCTTAAAATAAAAGAAAATAAATGTGTTCTGAGTGAATAATGGAACAGGTTTATCAACTGGGTGGCAATACTGGTATTTTTGTACCCATGAGATTCACTAAATATTTATTTGAAAATTTCTGTTTCTGCTGCAGCTGGAGGAGTATAGCACAGTACTAGTTTTAACTACAGTGACTTGCAAATATTGATACAATTGCAAAATGAGTGTATTTTGCAGATCACATATGTGGCAGCCATTCAAATAGAATTATGTCAATTACACACTCTGCTGCTGCACAAACAGTTATTCCAGAAGAGGTACATAGAGGCCATGTGAATAGTCTTTTGCAGCTAAGGTGCATGGTGGCCTTGCGAATAGCCTTGGCCAACAAAATTAATAGTTTAGTTTCAGTGTATTTAGTTATTTATAAATAAATTGCTGAAAGTAAAATAAAACTTCTTTTATGTTTTGTTTTAAACTTGGTCATAAGTAAATCCCAAAGGGAGATCATTCGGGTTGAGCAAAGGGAGATAATTCAGGTTGCAACTATCATTTCATGGATATTTACCACATCAGACATGACACTGCCTTGCGCTTGGAGATGCAGTCTTGACTCTGGAAATGGAGTAGCTTAATACCTGATTTGCTAACCTTGTTATTTTAGTCTGGCTACCTTTGTCCGGTTGTCTCGGTCATGGTGTCCACGCGCTAGGAACTTCTTTCGAAAAGAAAAACCCCTGTTGTCATTTGCTGTGCCTAATATAGTTGTTATAAAAGCAAATAACAACAACATACAGCAAAATATGTTTACTCCTAAAGCAACTTATAGTCTTTCCTACTCGGAGAACACAGCATACAAAACATTGAGAGAGGAACACATACACACAGAAGCTTGAGCTATTACTTAGAGTGCCAGGCACACAGGCGATACACATCACCAGCTACAAAAATTCAAACTCTCTTAGGAGCTACCACAAAGCCAGCAACAATCAGAACTGTGTTATGTCAGACTTGCATTCTTCAGACTTTATTAAAAAACACACCCAATCCACTCATTGAATAAAAAAACCCAATATGATTGCAAATGGAAACTGCTAAACTTACCAATCAGTATAGTTCATTCATTAGCCCACACACTATTGCACAAGATTTCCATGTAGTGTATAATTACACTAGAAATATCAGCACTTGCCATGTTTCCATGACAAAATATAAATTTCCAAGAAAATCATGAATTTGAAATCTCGGGACAATCACTACACACTTTGTTAGAACTGTACATGTGTGTGATATAGATTTTTAACAACGTTTCAGTCATATCTCTACAATGTCTGCATTGTGCTAGCTTTTAGTCATGTCTAGCACTGGGACATCATGCTGTATACATGTTGCATCATGTCCCACACAGTCACATTATCCTGACACTAGGCCAGCCAGTCCTAACACTAACCTCTTAATGCTGAGCGCCTAGTGAGGCAGCTGTAAGTACCATTTTTATAAGTCTTTGGTATGACTCACTAGGGTTCGAGGCAGCAACCTCCCACATCCAAGGTGGACACTCTAACCACTAGGCCACCAGAGCTGTCCACTACAGACATCATAGCAATAGGGCAAATTTTTTTTTAAAAATCTAAATCACACACACATACACACACAACTAACACACACACAGATGCACATGCTGGTGTCAATAAATACAATCAGAGCTACATTAATTTACCATGTTATCATTCCTTGTCATGCTCTTACAACTTTTAGCCAGGTGAGCAATATTGTTACCACAAATTTCTTCTTAAAGAATCGTAATTGTATTGTGACTGTTGCAGACATCCTATTCAAGAACACAATTTAAACCAGTATCATATTTGGCTGTGTGTGAAGAGTGTACAGTGTACTATGTGCTTTTCTACTTTACTCTTGATATTTCTTCTTTTTTTTCACAGGTATGTGTTCTGTTCTTTGCAAAGAGTAGAGAATTAACTGGGTTGAGAGAGTCCATTTTATGCCTTCCTCAAGTGACAACACACCAACAAATCCTTCAAAAACTGGTGGATGCCTTTCCCTGGTTTGTCAGCAAAATATAACTTTCCATACTGTTATTGTATAGCAGTCCTTGCCTCCATCTGTCCATCCATCCTGCACTCATCATGACAACTAGTCCATCCATCTTGCACTCATCATGACAACTAGTCCTGCAATTAGTCCATCCATCTTGCACTCATCATGACAACTAATCCTGCAATTAGTCCATCAATCTTGCGCTCATCATGACAACTAGTCCTGCAGTTAGTCCATCCATCTTGCACACATCAGAACAACTAGTCCATCCTTCTTGCACTCATCATGACAACTAGACCTGCAGCTAGTCAATCTATCTTGCACTGATCATGACAACTAGTCCTGCAGTTTGTGATGGACTATCATATATCATAAAATTTTATAAATGTTATTGTCATCACCATAATTTGCACAAATCAACAAATCATCACAATTTGTATTATGGTTATTGGCCTTTATTGTAGCAGTGTAAAAAACAATCTTGTTGGTACAACTAGTCCCACAGTGTTTAGCTGTACTGGACATTGACCAGGGGAGCCCATGGAATTTTCTGTGGTCCATCTCCATCCATCTGTTTGTGCAACTTATTCAAGTTATTCTTAAACTGCTTGGAGGATTGCAGTGAAACTTTACAGACACATTCATCACATGGTCTAGCTCTTCCTAAATGAAAATGGTGTCACTCAGACATCTAATATGATCACCATATTGAAAATAAAATCTCATTATCAATACTCCTCCTGAGTGGATGGTCATATCCACAAGGGTTTTCATTAAAAGACATCTTATTATGTCTAGTTGGTCCTGGACTTATAAAAATTAAGACACTATTCCTAAAATGACACTGACGTGGTGTTTTCACCAGAGGACCTATTGTGTCTAGTTGCCCTCTTTAGAAAAATGGGTATATTGTTATCCTCATGTTCATCTGTCTATCCATTTGGCACTTGTCAGCACAACTAGTCCCATGAGTTTTGATTGAGTGCCATGAAACTTGGTAAGTATTATTGTCATCACCTTAATACCTGCCTGTTGTCTGTCATCCATTGGTTAGTACAAGTTTGTTGTAGCTATTCTCCTAAACTACCTCTAGGGTTGCAATGAAACCTTACATACACATTCATCCCAAGGTCTAGCTTATCCTAGATGAAACTGGTACTGCTCAGAAATCCAGTGTCGCCAACACATATTGAGAATCTTGTTATTGCCACTCCTCCTCAATGGATGGTCATATCAAGATGGAGTCTTCACTAAACAGCTTTTTATGATATCTAGTTGGTTCTAAATGTAAATGGTGCCACTCTGACATCCATTATGGCCACCACTGCAGCTGTCTTGAAAATCTTGTTAATGCTTCTCCTAAACAGAAAGTCATGTTGACATGGGATTTTCACCAGAAGACTTTGATGGTGTCTGTGTGTTCCTAGATTGTTTTGCTCGGACATACAATGTTACCATCACAGCAGTCATTTTTGAAAATTGTGTTATCGCTACCCATCCTGAATCGATGACAACCATAGCAGCCAGGTACTAAATGGAAATGGTGCCGATCTGATATCCAGTATGACCACCATGACAGCCATCTTGAAATTTTTTTATTGCCTCTCCTTCAAAATGGAAAGTAATATAGGCATGGGATTTTCACCAGAAGACTAATTATGGTACCTTATTGGTCCTGAATGAAAATGGCACCAATCTGACCTCAAATATGGCTGCCTAAGTTAATAAAGATTTTGTCACCAATTTTCCAGACTGGATGATCATATCTTCATGGAGTTTTAACCAAAAGGCTGCTAAATGTGTCTCCTTGGCCTTAAATGAGGGAGCCATGGTAGCACAGTTGGTAGAACATTGGACAGGTAAATCTAAGGGTTGCAGATTCAATACCCACCTGTGCCAGCCCAGGTCAGCTGCCTTGGTGTGTCATTGGGAAAGGCACTTTGCTCCCATTTCCTTGGTATGATTTAGCAAAAAAATGTGTTAAAAAGTTAAAACCCACAAAAACAAAAACCTATCCTAAATGAAAATGGTGTCGATCTCACATCCAGCATGGCTTCAGCAGGGCTAATTTGAAAATCTTATAACACGATAATAACAGACTGAGATGGTTTCAGTACTCAGCGGTTAAAAAGAAGAAATTGTCTTCTCTTTAATTTCTGGAAATTCATTTCAGATAATAAAGTGTCAGGCTCTTAGAGGGACTCTTCGTCTTAAAGTTATTTGTGTTTTTGTCTTGTAGAAGTTTATAACAGTCTTATTGGCACAAATAGTTCCCCCTGTTTTAGCTCTACCGGTCATAGACCAAAAGAGTATATGGGATGGCCTGATGTCATTATCTTTGATCCATCACCTCTCTGTCGATTATCACAAGTTTGTTATCGTGACTTCTCCTAACTACTTTATGGATTGTCATGAACTTGGTAGTCCAGTTGGATCTGAATGAATGATGTCTAGTTGGTCCTAAGTGAAAACAGTGCTAGAATAGGACTTCCACAGCAGCCATCTAGAAATTCTTTTTACTGCTACACCTTCTGAATGGACGACCATATAAACATGGGTCTTCAGTAAAAGACTTCTTATGATATTTAGTTGGTCCTGAATGAAAATGATGCTGATCTGACTTATAATGTGGCCACCATGGCTGCTATTTTGATATCTTGTTACTGCCACTTGTCCAGAATGGGAAGTCATATTGACATGGGGTTTTCACGGGAAGATTTCTTCTGTCTTGGGACCACTCCGGTGGCCTAGTGGTTAGAGCATCCACTTTGGATGTGGGAGGTCAAGGGTTCGAACTCCGGCCAAGTCATACCAAAGACTTTAAAAAATGGTACTAACAGCTGCCTCGCTTGGCGCTCAGCATTAAGAGGTTAGTGTTAGGACTGGTTGACCTGGTGTCAGGATAATGTGACTGGGTGGGACATCATTCTACATGTCTGCGGCATGATGCCCCAGTGTCAGACATCACTATAAACTGTGCACACTGCAGACATCGTAGCGATATGACTGAAAAATTGTTAAAGCTACGTTATAAAAATCTAAATCACACACACACACACACACACACACACACACACACACTCTTCTGTCTTGGTCATAAATAAAAAGGTGCTAATCTGACATCCAGTATGGCCACAATGGCAGCCATCTTGAAAATCTTGTTATTGCTTCTCATCCTGTATGGAAGTCTTATCAACACTGGTTTCATCAGAAGATGTCATGGAGTATCTTGTTGGGCATGAATAAATATACTGATCTGACAGCAAACATGTCCCCCATGGTGGACATCTTGAAAATATTGTTATTGGTACTCCTCCTAGATGAATGGTCATTCTACTTGTTGTTTTCACCACAAGACTAATTCTTGTTCATATCTAGTTGTTCCTAAATGACAGTGGTGCAAATTGGACACTCATATAGCCACTATAATGACAGCCATCTTGAAAATCTTATTGCTTTTCCTTCCAAAACTGGAATGTCTTATTGACACAGTTCATTCACCAGTAGACTTCTTATGAAGTCAAGGTGGTCTGAAATAAAAATGGTGCCAATCTTACCTCTAATATTGCCACCATGTTTACTGTCTTAAAAGTCTTGCTATCATTTTTTCCTCCACAATGGATGGTCATATCAGCATCATGAGCAAATTGTTATCTCTACTTCTGGATGGATGATCATATAGACATGGGGTTTTCACCAGAAAAACCTCGTATGATGTCAGGTTGGTCCTGAATGAAAATGATGCTGATCTGAGTATACAAATCATGTTATTGCTACTCTTTCTGAATGAATGGTCTTATCATCATTATGGATTTCTCCAAAATGAAAGACTTAAGATATCTAGTTGGTCCTAAATGAAAAGGGTGCCAATCCTGTGTCCATTTTGACTGCCACAGTAGCCATCTTTTGAAATTCTTTCTAATAATTTAGATTGTCAGGAGTGGTTTCAGCACTCAGCAGTTAAAAGAAAGAAGTGGTCTTATCTTGGATTCCTTGATATTCTTTTCAGCCAGTAGAGTTTAAGTCCCATTGAAGGACTTTTATATTACTGTAGAGTCATCTCCATTGGGGGGTAGGGGAAGCATGGTATTTAATTACATGAGCAAATACCTCACCATACCTTAAGTTACACTTTGTCTAAGATTTTGTGAATAATTGTTTAATTTTTAATAGTTTTTATTTTGTTTTCATTCCATAAATGTTAAACCATTTAAACTAGTTTTGAAATAGCAGGTGCTTGTCCTAGACTTGATATTTGGATGTGAGCTTGTTCATGGTACCATGATGAATCACTTGCGTTTTGTAGTCCTATTCAATGTTGTTGACAATCTTTGTTAAATAATAAGTTATTTTTCATTATTAGTAGAAGTAGTAGTAGTAGCAGTAAATAAATTATTATTATTATTATTATTATTATTATTATTATTATTATTACTATTATTTTGTTGAAATGTTTTCAGGAAGTCCAGAGTATCAGGGTCATTGAGTGAACATTTTCTTTGAAATTTTGTCTTCCTTTTTCCAAGTCAAACTATATTGTAAGCATTAAGAATGCCTATGTATATTATTTTACACTTGACAGCCCTGAGTTTAGTATTTAATGAGTTTAATGTTTTTAGACATATTGTATAATAATTTTATACATGATATTCATATTCATCATCACATAACATCATAAAAATCATTCACTACACTGTGGTATAACACCTAGCAATGCCACATTGATACATCATGGAGTAATGCAAAGTCCTTAACATTATGTGATAAATGGAATCAGAAACTCTTGTTCCTTTGAGATCAGATTTATGAAACTTGTTGAATAATACAAGATACACCAATGGCACATAATATTTCTCAACTCATTGAACGATTGTATAAGATCATTTCCATGTTGTTAACATAAATTAAGTAAATATTAATTTTAATCATCTTAATTTTTATTTATTTTAAAATTTAAATTTTTTATTATCAGTATACAATTAGTAAGAATTGGAAAGATCATTACAACCTGCTTGTTCATTCTGTTTCAGTTTGACTGTTATTGCTGAGAGTATCTTGTTATCATTGAATCAGGAGTACATCTCGGCTGACTCTGGGTACATACAACTTCACCAGGGCGATGAGATAGCAGTAATACCTCCCATCAGTGGTGGTTGATTCATTTAGCTGTAAAGTAGGTCAGTCTAACTGATGTGTGTGTGTGATTTGAATTTTTAACATAGCTTTAACAATTTTTCAGTCATATCGCTACGATGTCTGCAGTGTGGCAGTTTATAGTGATGTCTAGCACTGGAGCATCATGCCGCAGACATATAGAATGATGTCCCACCCAGTCACATTATCCTGACACCAGGCCAGCCAGTCATAACACTAACCTCTTAATGCTGAGTGCCAAGCAAGGCAGCTGTTAGTACCATTTTTGAAAGTCTTTGGTATGACTCAGCCAGGCATTGAACCTTTGACCTCCTGCATCCGAGGTGGACACTCTAACCACTTAGCCACCGGAGCGGTCCTAACTGCTGTGAAATAAAGCTTCTTTTTCATTACAAAGTCAAAGAACATTAAGTTAGTATATTATTCATCACTGTGACTCACATTTATATTAGGGTAGTACTCCTCACGAATTGTCAGCTAAGGGTTGCTGTAGTCTTGGTTGAGTCCAATTTGTCCTTCTATCACTTCTCAGGCACAGCAAGACCTCCCCCTCAAATTAGGACATTTAATTACAGTTTCATGTTTTGCATATGGTTAGATTTCAAAGAAAAAGAATTTCCCAAGATTTCTTCACTGGTATCTTGGTTATTTAAAAAAGACCTTGTATATCTTCATCATCATCATCAATCCCATAAGGTTGTTTAGACGTTACAGATGACTTCACAACCAATTCTCAGCATCTATCTCTGTTCTCCACTTCCCATTGGAAATCTATAAACCCCATGCCTGTCCACTCTTTAACGTTGTCTTCCCACCACTTTTTCTGGCTGTCTCTTCTTCTGCACCCTCGCACTATGCCTTGCAAGATTGCTAGTCCAAATGATCTTGAGACATGACCGTACCACTTCAGTTTGCATTTTTTCACAGTGGTCAAGAGGTCTTCATAGGGTCTGCTGACTTGTTGGTTCCTGTTGTGGACCTCTTTGTTGCATAGTCAATGTATGTGATACCCAAGAGCTTGTGGTAGCATCTCATTTAGAAGATTTGAATCCTGCTTTGTAGATCTGATATGAGCATCCATATTCACAAGCATAGAGAAAAATGGACATGACAATAGATTGCATGAGCTATATTTTGGAAATAAGCGCAGTGTTGGTGTCCTTCCATATTGGTCTCAACATTGTTATTGGTGCTGTTGTTTGGGAAATCCTGCAAAGTAGTTCGAGCTTGGAGCCCTCATCTCTGATAATTGATCCCAAGTACTTGAAGCTTGTGACTGTTTCTAGCTTCTGTCCACCGACCTTTATTTCTGAACTGATGCCATTGATGTTTTTGTCATCAGTTTGGTTTTTTCGGCACTAATCTCCATACCTTATGCTGTGGAGGTTGTGCCAAGGCACTCAACCAAGTTAGCCCATTCTTTTTCATCTCCTGCTAAGCCATCAGTATCATCTGCAAAGCAAAGGTTGGTTATTGTTCTTCCTCCGATGCTGTCATTGCCCTTGTGGTCTTCCAAGGCATCCTCCATGATCATTTCAAGGAAAATGTTGAGTGTATGTGACATTATACATCCCTGTCAGACTTCAGCTGTTGTTTGGAACCAATCTCCTCTGCTGCCATTGATCAGAACAGCACTGGTGGCTCTGTCAACAACCCACACCAGATTTCAGCTCAAATCTGGTTGTATATCTTAGTTATTGTTAAAAGAACTTCTGATTCCATTTAATTTGGTGTATGATTGATGGGTGTAGTTTGTCTTATGGTGTACACAGCTTGGCCTTAATTTATATGTGCACATATAAAAAAAACTGCTAGCTCCGCTTGGTCCTTTTCACTACCTTGATTTCAAAGGTAAATTGTGAGAAAAACTGAACTATTAACTTTTTTTACTTTTTATATAATTGGTAATTCATTCAGTGCTTTTTCCCTGTTTTAATAACTGCTAAAGATAGTGTACTTTACACAAATTCAGAATGATTTTTCTAGCAAATGGGATATGCCATTTTGTTTATCTTTCTGCTTAGGTCATGTAGTTTTCACGAGTACAATATGCAAAGAAATTTCAGCCATAGTACATGAAAGGAGTGTAGAGGTATGCCAACATTCTCTCCATTTTGCATGTTCCAAATGCAGATAACTTCATGTTACACCTGTCACTCTCTCAGAAGTACATATCTGTAGAGAACCCCCTTAATGACTCAAAGAAAAAAATTAACTCCTCCAAACTTCCAATCTTAAATAAGCCTGTTTTCACACTTTTATATCTATCTTTAGATGACCTGATTAGATTTTCCTGATATTGTAGTAATATTTGAATTTTTTCTAAATTTTTAATTTCTTTTAACATACCTGTTTTGCAAAGATGATTTTTTTCAGAATGGATCACATGGATATTATTGAGGAGAAAATAGATGTGGACAACATAACCAAATCTGTTACCTCACCATCTTGTGGTGCCATATCAATCTTCATTGGTAAGTTACAACGCCTTTTAAGTATGTAAATTTAAAAAAAAACTTAAATCACACAGGATTCAATAGAACAACATTAACAGTCTCACTTTCTACGTCCGAAATCTGAGTTTCATATAGTATTACATGTAATGGGGTTAGTGTTTGCTCATTAAAAATGAATGGTTTTCTGGCTGCTTTCCAGTTACCACCACCTCAGAGACTTGCTGATAAGCTTGTTAAACAAATATTAAAGTGATATATCTGATAAATGGACATGTATGTTGATCAGGCAACAGATATGTCCAGATATTGAGTTTGATATCTCAAGATGTGAGAACTACATAGTATTCCTCTTATCAATCTGTCTATGTGTCTGTTCATCCATACAGTGTAATCTGTGTAGCACACTAAACACTTGTCATATTTACATCACAATATTTTAAAAACTTTACATCACATTGCAATGTGTCTTTTGAGGGATTATTCACTGTCCTCCATTTTTGACAGCGTTAAAGTCCTTTTGTGTTGCCTGTAAGAAATGTCATAAAGGGAAGAAATAGTGGTCTGTTCAACCAGCGTCAACTTTTGGTTCAAGTTTTTTGAGGATAATATCCTTTATTCATTAGAAAATCATCTTCAGACTTTCCCACAATGCATCAGGAGGATGGAATATCCCTTAAGATTGAAGGTCAAGGCCAAAGGAAGTTGTTTACATTTTAGATGGATGTCCAAGGTTAAAGTTTGTGAATATGGCAATTCTATCAATTATTGCCTTGGATGAATTGTCATAGGACCAAGTAAAGATATTTTCCATGGGATATAAATATTGCTACTGGTATAGGTCAGAAGGTCAAGGTCACAGTTACCAGTTTCGGGGGAAGGGAGCACATGGAATGTATATATTATTTAATGGTAGGCATTCAGATTTACATCGTCAACACTGCACATCTTTGGGGATGATCCACGTATAAAAAGTCCAGGTCACTGGGTGCATTGTTTAGCTCATTTTTCAGGTTTCGTGGGTGGGTGTAAATTGTTAAGAGCTGTTTGATATCTCTTTTATTTCTATATATGTATGCATAACATATTTGTCATATATTAGCTGAGGAATGGGGTGCTTATACATTCAGAAGTCAAGATCACAGGAGTTTTTTAGTCATGTTAATTGGGCTGCAGCTACATAGTTGCAGATGATATAATAAATGTTTTCACATTTTGATCCCTGTATGAGCAATTGCTTGTAATGGCTAAGCTTGTTACTGTTTAGTGTATTCTACTATTTCACATATTAACTGTCTTATGGATGTATATTTGCCTTTTTGTTTATTTATTTTAGAATGAGAAGATAAGGCATGAATTTCAGATTTTAACTCTGTTCAGTAAAAGAATCAGTCATCATCAAAATCATCATTATCATTATCACACAATTATAAGCACCATGTTCATGTGTTCAGTTGTCAGATCTATTTAAATTCATTTTTTCTAATTGTTTGAGGCAAGCTTGTTCAGTGGACTTTATAAAAAAAGGTGTGTGTGTGTGTGAGATTTGGATTTTTAACGTAGCTTTAACAATTTTTCAGTTATATTGCTACAATGTCTCCAGTGTGGCCTATAATGATGTGTAGCGCTGAGGTATCATGCCACAGACATGTGACATGATGTCACACCCAGTCACATAATCCTGACACCAGACCGACCAATCCTAACACTAACCTCATAATGCTGAGCGCCTAGCAAGGCAGCTCTTGTACCATTTGTTATAAGTCTTTGGTATTACTCAGCTGGGGTCCGAATCTGCAACCTCCTGCATCCAAGGTGGACACTCTGACCACTTAGGCTACTGGAGCAATCTTCAAAAATAGAAAAGTATTATAGGAATTTTCACACTGATACTTGACAGTGTTACTACTGTTATGAATAATTTGATTGGGTTATATTTTCTTCAACCATTATTTGCTATTTTTGAAATGGTCCATTATCAGAAATTTTTCATGTTCATTTGTTTTAGTATATATATTGTGTGCATTCATAATCAAGGATTTATATAATTCAAGGACTCTTAATATGGTCAAACCAGCTTTAGCAGCCCTCTCTATAAGACAGTCACCCTTGCAAGAGAGTAAAATTTATTTAAAAAAGTGAACATAGTATCCAGGAGTCATCAGTTTCGGTGCACTCAAGCACGCACTTTCACCTTTTCAGAAACATACTCCATTCATATTGATACTTCTCATTTCATTTGAAAGATTAATTATTATAGTACAGGATGTACATTAAATGTCATCATATTCCCACATACTCTTCTGGGTAAGCTTACATTGATAAGAACCCTTTGTCAGAAAGTTTGTGTTTTATGTCACATTTTTTTATTTACTTCACATGAATCTATTTCTGATTGTAACACTGTTGTACTAGTGATCTAAAACAAAAATGTATAGCAGAGCAAACATAAACAGAAAATAGAAAGCTGAAGTTCTTACGAAAAAAAAAAAAAAACTTACAGTAGCATTCTTAAAGCTCTTCTTAATTTATCTTAATTTTGGTTTTGGGAAAGATTTATTCTCAGAAGTTTAAAGACTCAAATTGTGTTATAACAGAAATTGTTTACTTGTAAGCAAAACCTATTATACTTCGCTGATGAACTATTTTTTAAAAATTACTTGGCATTGTGGGTATGCAGGGTATGAGTCTTTAAAATGTACTGTTTTAGAACTTCAAAACCATCTTGTATTCTTGATAAATCATTTCTCTAGAAATGAAAATAACTATGAACAAAAGATATGAAGTTACAAGAGAAAGGTTTCATTTTAAATTTATTATCATTCTTACTGATATCTATTAATCAGAAAAATGAAATAAGGCAAAATAAATTGAAAATCAAGATCCAATTAAAGGATATAGAAAAATGTATTGTTAAAGTTAAGTTGCCTTTTTGTCATTAGATAGAAAAGACTAATATTTTGATATATATATATAAAAAAGATGGTAGTGGATATTGATTTAACTGTAAAATATATGGTAAGAGTATTTTTCATACAAATATGCACAAATTGTAATAGAGCATAAGTGACAACAGCTCTACATGAAAGTTTACAGTGTAGTTCATCATCCTTGACAGTATTATGGATGCAGATATCCACTATGAGTCACATTGCTATCACATGTTGAGTAGCCCACTGAATGACTATGATGATGGGATGTTGATTTTCCCTATCATGTAAGTTATTAGGGATATTTTATGAGGATTCACCAATTGGAAATAACAGAATTATTGAGAAAAAAAGAATTTGTGAAAAGAAGTTTTTCGTGGCATTATCATTCTGTACACAGCTACTAAAGATATGATTTTCAATGAGGTTTTTCTTTTCCATTACAATTAGTGTCGACTTTTGTAAACAAATGTGGTCATGATGTCATTGAGACATAATCTCTCATGTGAACTGGGTACTTATGACACTGCTTCAAAACAAAGTAGTGTCAGAATGGAGACCAGGTAGATACATTTCATATAAAATTAACCTCCATATATAAGCCACCTGTGTATTTTAGTACTTCTCCCATGACAAGTCCAACATCATAAAATTTTCAGCAAGTTGAGAGTGGGATTTGTTGTTCAAAGATATCTTTAGCAAGTATTTGCAAAAAAAATTTAATTGTGGAAGGTGGCCTTATCATCAAGCATGGGTCTTATCAACAAACATGGTACAACCAGTTTTAGTGTGTCTCAAGAGTGGTTACATTGTGTATGTGTCTGTATCCCCAAGGTACCACACGAGACAACTGTGATGGGAAGAAGGTGGTGCGTCTGGAGTATGAGGCATATAGACCAATGGCCATGAAGAAGATGTCTGAAATTTGTCAGCGGATCAGAGACAAATGGAAAGTTGAACACATAACCATAGTACATAGAATAGGGTGAGTACCATATATACTCACTTATAAGTTGACCCCAACTGCAAACTGCACATACCCTTATCTGCCAGCACATTATGCGCTAGCAGATTTTGGTCTATGCAGTTTGTTGGAAGTAATAAGTAGAACAAACAACACAGACACTGCAGATATCTTAGATCTTGGAATCTGTGAATCGCTATATTATTGTATGTGCAATGCCTGGAAGAAAACAAAATTGTGTCTGGCTCAACTTTGACAGGGTTATTACTCATGGAAAGGTTGAATGTCATGCGATATGTGAGACAGGTAACAAAGATGCCGTTGCCACTAGTGCTGGTGTTGAAAGCATCTTTTCTACATCTGGATTGTTAAATCCAAGGTCAGAAACAGTCTTGGCACTGAGAAAGCTGGAAAACTTTAATCTGTTATGCATTAAAAATTTAGTATTTAGTTGCAGCGATTTTTCATATGTTTCACCTTAACTGTAGTGTTTTTCTTAATCTTGCTTTTTAATTCCTTTAAAATATAATATTGTATACTATGTATATATTCTGCTAATAAATTGAAAACCTAAATCTATTCTTATATTCACTATATAATGATATAGTTTGAATTTAAAAATTTTATTGAAACAAAACAAATCTGATTTAAATAAATCCAAATTAATAAAAAATCAGATTTTAATATTTTTTTCAAATCATGATTTTTGTCAATACAGATTCAGCTAAACCAATTCAGGTCATACTTGTTATATATCCATACACATCCAAAGAAGCCACCATGTTCGACTAGAATATAAATATTTGCAAAGAAAAACATAGAATAATGAATCCACAAAAATGTACATGACATTTCCTTTAATGGTATGTGTGCAAGTAAGTAGATAAGCAAGAAAGAGAGAAAAAATAGCTTTTTTAATTTTTGTACAACAGTTTAACATTAATCAAATGTTTTGGATGTTTCATAGAGGTGGTCAGTATATGGATGTTTGATTAGTATTAGAATTGACTTACAGAGACCAAAACATTTGACCAGTCTGCACTAGGTAGGTTACAGATGGGCTAGTTTTGGGAAGTTTTCCACTGAGTACAGCACCATCTTACGAAACATAGGTTACTGTGAATTTTACAACACCATGGCACCGTAAGTTCTGTGTATAGGTCAATTTCTCAGGTCCAAGAGCCATGCTGCTTAATTCAACAACAGTCATAACTCAAGTAGGTCATTGTGAGCTAAATTTAATGTTTTACTGACTTTGGTTAAGTTTCACAGATAGGTTAGTATATTGGGTATTATGCAGATTGTTATCTGACTACATCTTGATGATTACAAGATCATACTAAAAGCAGGTCATTGTTACCTAAATTTATTGCTTCAGTGACTTCAGTAGAGTTTTATGTTTAGGTTCAGTTTTTATACACATTTCACTGGCCATTTGTGTTCTGTGAACACATTTATATTTTTTATGTTTGTTCTTAGCTCTCTAGTTCGTCTCGAGAGACTTAGTCCCTGAGGCATCTTTGATTATAGTAAATCAGTCCTAATATGATGGGATATCAGCACAAAATTGTAATTACTATATCATGATAATATGCCAGCATCCACCTCTGTATGGCCAGTTTTCTTGGCACCAATGAATTTGTGTACAGAGTGTCCCAAGTGGGTAGCAACCCCACTGATGTGGGATGAGGCAAGTATTTTAGGAAAGAAGTGTCCAATTTACCCCTCACGAGCAGCCATATTTTATCTGTGTCCAAAGCCAGTATTTAATTCATACAGTAAGGTAAGTAACCTGATTATCTTTTCCAATGTCTTTTTCTAGATGTCAGGTTTTCATTACTGAAATAAATGCTGGCAAAAGTACATTATAGCATTTACTATTATGGTTAATATTGTATCATTAACTACATACACCAACATTTACATGAAATTGGCTCAATATTGTTTTGATAGAGTTTTGGGCTTCACACATTTGTCAAGTTATTCTTTTTGATGTTTATAACCTGAGATAATTGTCAAGATCAAAACATGGTCAACATATTCTAATATAGTTTTTGTGGATTCGTACACAAAGAGAAAAGAACCTTGAACAAAGCAACAGGGCACCACCTGAAGACTGAAAAATCATGTGGCAGTATGTTTATAAGTTCCTTTATATACAAGGCATTTCATCTACTCGGCAAGATTCCTCTGGATGATTAAATTCTAGCACAATTAGCAACATGGGAAGAAATCATCACCAAAGTTTAATGTGTCATCATGTAAATGGAAAATTCTTAATTTAGAAGAAAAAGTAAAAGTACTTAACTGCAGTGGGGAATGTTCAGTAGTTCTTGCCAAAAGATTTTATGTTGAAAAGGCTCAGATAAGGCGAATATTTTGCAGCAGTGGGAAAATGGAGTAAATGGAAAAGGAATGATTCTAAATGTCAAGTAATGTTTGTACAAAGATTTAAATGACAAGATTTTTGAATGGTTTTACATTTGCCAACTCACATTTAATGAATAAGAAAGAAGAATTATTAATGCATGTTTACTTGAAATAAGTCTATTCTTAAGATGAACCTTATAATAATTAATGTTACTTTCAAATAAAGATATTAAATGCTTTGATGTTACATGTACTTTTTTTTACCTCATACACATACACATACTTCTCACAGATATAGTGCCCCCACTGGAAAGGCTACCAATAAAGGCCACTTTCCTGGTGCAGAATAAGAGAAGGATCATTGAAGTCTTGCACAGGAATAACAAACATGGTTACCTTTCCTGGTAGATTCAAATAATATTTTTGTCATGATGTATTCAATTATTTGAACCTATTTAATTTTATTGTCATTTCCTATGAATTGGTGATAAAGCTGGCCATGTGTTATAAGGGATATACCTCTTGTACTTAATGATACTATCTGACATCATAAAACCAATGATGTCAAGAGTGCCCAATGATATCAGAAGTTTATGTTGTGTCTGCAATGATTTAATTTTTAAAAAATGTGATAAAGTAAGCATATGAGTTCTTTGTTCAAAATGAATACTTTATTATAAAATAACCTTTTTTGTTTATCAAAAAAGGGACAAAAAGTGTCCCCCACCCCCAAGTTTAAACCATTTAATCAGGTGACATCTGTATACCTTCTTTGTCCTTCAGTTTATTTTAGACTTATACTTTTGAATAAGAAAATATTAAGAAAATAAACATTCACATGAAACAAAACAATATGCAATGAGTGTAGGTTTGCGATTCCCACACCAATGCATTTGATTGATTCTGTTGATTAGCATTTTAACCCACTACGCAATTCAAATTAGGAAATGTTCATTGCTTCCATTTTCAGACTGGTCCCTGTGACAGAGGCCAGTATAGTGATAGCAATCTCATCAGCGCATCGCAAAGAGTCACTAGAGGCTATCCAGTATGCAATAGATACTCTGAAGGCCACAGTCCCCATTTGGAAAAAGGTACACAGTATACAATAGATACCCAGAAATCCAGTCCCCATTTGGAAAAAGGTACACAGTATACAATAGATACCCTGAAATCCAGTCCCCATTTGGAAAAAGGTACACAGTATACAATAGATACCCTGAAATCCACAGTCCCCATTTGGAAAAAGGTACACAGTATACAATAGATACCCTGAAATCCAGTCCCCATTTGGAAAATGATACACAGTATAAAATAGATACCCTGAAGTTCAGTCTCCATTTGGAAAAAGGTACAATGTATGCAATAGATACCCTCAAAGCCTCAGTCCCAGTTTGGAAAAAGGTACACTGTATGTAATAGATTCCCTGAAAGTCACAGTCCTGATTTGGAAAATGGTACACTGTATACAATAAGCCACTTTCCCCATTTGGAAAGAGGTACACAGTATGCAGTAGATACCCTGAAAGCCACCGTCTCATTTTGAAGGAAGGTACACAATCATTCATGTAAGGCATATTCCACTTCATAACCACCCTAGATTTAAAAAAGGGTAGATTTTTATTGGTCAACAAACATAACACTGGTGTAACACTAGCATTGTAAGAATGACTAATGAAATATAACAAGAATATTCAGCATTAAATGCCAGAGTTCTGTGGAACACACTTTCTTGCGTGAAAACAGTGCTTTTACGTTTTTGTTATTAAAAAATTTGATTACAAAAACTAGTGTTGACATCATTTTCATGTGCTTCTGTCAACAAATGATTTTGGTGTCTAAAAATGTTCAAGTTCTTATAGTTAATTTCAGTTATATATACATGCCATTGAAAATATCCAGTATATTTCTTTTATTGTCACTGAATTCTAGTCATGAGTAATTATCAGCCCATTGTGGCTGAAAATGTTTTGGTCTCATTGGCTGCCACAGAGTCTAACTTGTGTCTGTTTGAAAATATAGTTTCCTGACTCAATAACTGTCTGACATTGTATCCCTCCACTTTCATGTGATTTTCCTACTCTGCATCTTCTTTATTATCTTCCTAAATAAAATAATTAAATAAACTAAATATATCCACATAATAAAGATCACCTTGCTTGGAACTGCTTTTAAAGTGATTATAACATTCATTTTGTTGTTTAAATATAAACCCAGACAGCTTTTTAATTGGCATAATTGTTTCACTTACAATGCAATATTGGATCCTCTGTATAATTTTTTTTTTTAATCAAAAGAATCATTAGTCATTTAATCAGTTCATCAAGGAAACCAACTCCAATGCCAATCGAGTGCCTTTCATGAATTTAATTGCATTGACAACCTTGATGGAAATTGTTGATTGATCCGTTCATGAGTATGTGGCTTGAATAAACAAAGTATAGAAAGGCCATTCAGAACACTGATAGCTAATAATACCAGCTTTAAATGTTTTGATTGGCTAATAATTTGGATACTTATCCTAATATGCACTCCAATAGTAAGTAGAACATAAGCACATGCAACAGTTATTAATGGTGACTTACAGTTGGTGTGATGTACCACAGGATGTGAATGAAAAAATGGAGAAGTAGATTCAAGCATTCTCTGTTCCCAGAGGTCTAGAATAGCCAGATAAACATAGATAAAGCGATTTAAGCATGAAAATTTGAGCTTTTCTGACTTATTTTAAAATAGTACAGAAGTACTTGTCCCAGACCAGTGCATAGGAAAATTGTACATGTCCAACTTCTAAAATTAATTTTCAGAGATATCTCACTTTTGGATTTGACCATCCATACCCTTTATATAGATATATCAGAAGAATACCTTTAGTGGATTTTATTGTTTATTCATGCAAATTCATTTTGGCCAGTAGAATGTTAGTCCCTTTGGGGATTCTGGTTCTGGATTGACAGTATACAAATATTAATGGGGACAACAAATTAAATACAATGCCTTTATGTGATTGGTGTGTGTGTGTGTGTGTGTGTGTGTGATTTGTTTTTTTAACATAGCTTAAAAATTTTCAGTCATATCAATCTTCCAGAACTTGGGACAAACATGGCAGATTACATGTATACAGACCAGTCTTTTTCAGCTTGTATTGAATCAGTGGTGTTGCGCTGTATATCAATATGAATTATGTTTAAATCATTTGTGCATGAAACAAATTCAGTAATTTTAACTACATTTCAGATGCTGACATGAAAATTCAATGAGAAACAGACTCATATATAATTCATAATGATGTGTGGAATGAACTATAAGTATATCCTCATTTTCAACTATCAATAAAAATGTTGCAATATTGAAAATTCAGTGTCAATTAAGAATTTTTGGTAAAATTTAATTAAGTTCTAGGGAAAAATCTAAACACTGTCATAGGTTTAGGACATCATGTTGCAATATCAGTATAACAAATAATTAATAATAATGTTTATTTGTAGTACAGGCCACTGGCCCATGATACATATCCATACATCATGTGGTACAATAAGATGTTTTAGTTCGTAACAAAAGAACATCTATTGGAAGTGATATACATGAAAGTGATCATTATTGCATTTTTCGAATTGGATGAGATAAAAGCATATATAACACAGTAATAACACAAATGAATTCAAGGGGAACCCAAGAACCTGCATGGAGCAAGTTTTGTGATATTGATCTAGAGTCTTATGTAGCAGGAGTCATTGATAAAATGATTTCTCTAATCTTTAAGGCTTTTATAGTAAATATTGCTAAATTATTCATCAGAATTTTACTAATATCATTTTGTATAAAGACCTACATTTTTCTAAAGTTGGAATTTTAATACAAAGGTGGGTAAATATTTTCTTTGTATTTCTCATATAGTGAACAAGCAGAAATTAAATGGAATTCATTTTCAATACTTCTATATCTTCTTGTGTTACCTCTAATTGGCAAGTTCCCAATTCTAAGCATTGTGATTGTATAACAAATATTGCTATTTCCCAACAATTCTAGGTATCTTTGACAAGTGAATTCTACTCCCAATGACCTACAGAAATGCAGTCTTTCCATCGACTTAATCTCATCCTGCAGCTTTTGCCTGAAAATATCATCACATCTCTGGCTGAACAATCTAAGAAATGTATTTTCATAATTTACGCCTTGAGTACACCAAACATTGCCAAATCCAAATGTAAAAAGAAGCTTTTTAACCTTGTTGGACCAGCAATCACAATTTTTCCCCCATCTTAACTGTAAATTGTAGCATTGTTTAGGATATGTCTTCCAGCATTTTCAATATTCTTAACCAATGTTTTTAAAAATAATTCTGTATCTTATACACTGTATACTAATTCTTCCTTATTCACTATATATGAATGCATTTGGAGTAGACTTAGATATACCAAGAATATATTTACACAATGATAAATGCCTTTTTTCAATATCATTGGAATCGTAAAACCCCCAAACTTCAGCCCCATAGTTAAGGATGGGAGCTATCTGTGTCCAACAGACAAGCAATCCAGTCACGGGTAGTCTGCCAAATTTTGAAAGACTTTGCTTCAAAATATGCATAGCCTTCAGTGCCTGCAAGGACAGCGTTTCAACAAATAATTACAAATAACTATTTTTGAAATTATTTTAAAAAATCAGGATAACGTATGAACTTTTTAACAAAAATGATTTTATTTCCTTTTAAACTGATATATTAACCTAAAACTACATTTTTGTACTTTAAAACATCATAAGAATATGCATGTGCGTGTCAAACCTCCTTTAAAGATAAACTGTATTAATCACTCACGTGCCTTAAACAGTGTTTCTCAATCTTGTAAAGCAAGACGTTGAAGAAACCAACCTCTGTTAAGCAACCGTCATCAGAGGCCACGTTTTTAATTTCACACAGGTGACATCATAATGGATCCTGCTCAGTAAACAATTATACCATATATACTCTTTTATGAGTAGATTCCAACTGAAAACAAGCCTCTTATCTGCTGTTACATAATGCACCAGAAGACCATGGTCTGCTGTTTGTTCTACTGATTACTCATGGCAGACTGCAGAGACCCAGATCTGCTTGCATGTTATGTGGTGGTAGGTCTGGATCTGTGAATTTTGCAGTTGGACTCAACTTTTAAGCTCAAGGTCTGCAAAAACAAAGCCTAGTGACTTATTGTACTACTTGAAAACTTTGTTGTAAAAAATTTACTCAAAATACTACTGTACCTAATCTAGTGTAACATTACCAGGGCCATCTCAGAATTTCAACTGTACTTATTGTTTCTCACTGCCAGCAGTAGAGAAATTAGAACAATTTGAGTCCTTACTCCTCCGGTCTTGTTTTGTCTGCGTGCGATTATCTCTTTGTTTTCCACCACTTTTCTTGGAAAATGGAAGATAATAAATTGAACCTGTCCATTCTTTTGTCTGTCCATCCATCACACTTATTTCTGTATAGTATCCTTCCTAATGATTATTGGGATTAAGTAGTTATACCCCCTGATTGCAACATAAACCCATTTTCATTTCTGCACAAGTCCTTTATTTATGTTTCGATTTCAACAAAAAAACATGGTAGACAACTGGAATATTGACAGGACATTGGTTGAGGTTGGTTATTGGCATTCTACATGATGATTTAGTAGAGTTACAACAACTGGTCGTCAGACCTAGTCACTTTCATTTCTACTTAATAACTCGATTAATTTGAATTGGATTTCAACCATATTTTGGTAGGCAGCTTGATATTAATGAAATCTCAACAGAGTTTAACTGTCTTTGTTGTTTAACTATTTTGCAGCATGCATCATGGTTGTTAGACTCAGCCACTTTCAGTTTGGCACAGTTAATTTCTTGCTCCATTGATATGCAACTTTATGTTGACAACACCTTGATTTAGTTTGATTTCTCAGCATTTAGTCTGCATCATTTCTGCATCATCATTTAGTGGAAGTGTGGCCTCTGAGTGTTGGACCCACCCACTTTTGTTCTGCACAATAAATTTCGTGATTATTATTGGATTCAGGAACATTATGTTTATACTTAATCATTTATTATCAGCTTCCTGTGTCATCGTTTAATGGACTTAAGGCCACTTGATGTTGGACCCATAATTTATACGTAGCTTTGTATTGAGGAGACCTCGCCTTTGTTCATTTGTCAGGATCCCAGGTGACTGAGTGGTCTTAGGCACTCATTTAGAAGAATCCATTTTCTGGAGCTTAGATATAGTTTACTGGATTTTGGATTCAGATTTTATTTACTGATTTATATACCCAGGTGTTAGTAACATAAAGATGAATTATTATTATTATTGTCCTTGATCATGCTTTCATGGGTCAACTCATGCCCCCCAAAAATTCCATCAACGTCAGTAGAAACAATTAACTTCCTCTCTGACCTTGTCATTATTGTGTGGTCAGACAGCACTTTTGTTGCAGAGAAGTTAAACTGATCTATCAGATTTTTGTTTTTCAGGAAATATATGAAGATGATACCTATTGCTGGAAAGAGAATAGAGAATGTTGCTGGAAACCTCACACTTCTTAATGCTCCTCACATGGTTATTTTGAATTCATTTTCCACTTTCATTTTTTTTTAAAACTCGGTGTGTGTATGTATATATATATATATATATATATATATATATATATATATATATATATATATATATATATATATACCAGAGTAAAAGTCTGGTTTTTGTCAAGTATATATTTGTTTGTCAAGCATTTTAAGAGCTAATCAGTGCATTTATCTAGATAAACTACATAATGTATATTATGCTGCAATGAATTTGTCTTTCTGATTTATGGCAAATAGATATTTTACAGACAAATAAAAAAGCTGAATGCCAATTAATAATATATTCCATAGGTAAAAATACTTTAATCAGGAAATCAGAGTTATGTAATTATTCATGTATTATAATTAAAATTGTAATTCTTGCAGTGCTGTTGATAACTTGGATTAGTTATAATTTTCAGGAATAAACAATGAATATCTTGAATATGTGAAAATTGTATATTTTTTGTCTTGACTGCATGTTATAAAAGGTGACTTAAGAAAGCAACCTGTTTACCATGGAAATGTACCCTTTTGTATTGTTCCCACTGAGGTTTTTGACATTTTTTTAAATGAATAGAGTTTATATGGAAAAATTTGACCTTGTATCTTATTAATTATACTTTTTTTGGCCCTACATCCATTGTGTGTTGTGCGTCTTTTGTCCCTCGAAAAGGCACATTTCCTCTGTGCAGTCTACATCTCCGATTCTATTTTGATCAAACTTGGAATGTGAGTTTATATAAAAATCTTAGACATGTTCCATAGTGAATGAGATCAATGTATATTAATGAGGTGATGTTGCATCTGATTTGCTGACCTAATCATCACTTGAGGCTATATTATATATTTATATTTCTTATCCAATTTTGATTAATCTTGCAATTTATGCTAATTGACTGAGCTTAATGCCACACTGGAAGCCACATTTCTGTTCTGATTTTGATCCAGTTTGAAATATGGGCTTTTATCATCACAGTCATGGATACGTTCAATAATGATGGCCACAAATATGAATGAAGCAATCTTGCATCTGATTGGGCGAGTTTGTTACCACTCGGGAAATCATATTTCGGATCTGATTTTGATCAAACTTGGAATATTTGCTTATATTATCAAGATCTCCCACAATTTCAAGAACAAGTGAGATCAACACATATCAATGAGGTAATCTTGCATCTATTTGACAGCTTGTTTCCACTATGGAAGCCACAATTTAGATCAAACTTGGAATATAAGCTTATTCCTTCAGGAGCTTGAAAGAGTTCAGTAATGAGTAAGATCTATGCATATTATGAGGCGATGTTACATCTGATTGACTGAGCTTGTTACCACTCTGAACGCCATGTTTTTGATCTGATTTTGACCACACTTTGAATGTAGGCTTATGTGATCAAAATCTCACAAGTTGAATAATGCATGGAATCCATGCTTATTAATAGGTAATCTTGCATGGATTGGCTAAGCTTATTACCACTATAAAGACCATTACTGATCCAGTTTGGATCAAACTCGATTTGTAGGCTTACATTATCAATGTTTTATTATGCGCAAGATCTACACATATGATGTGTTTCTTGTGATCAAGAGCTTCACATATTGGTGATGATCTTGCAAGTAATTGACAAGCTTTTCATCACCAGAGAGTGTATTTCTGACCCAACTTTAACCCTTTACCTCACGTAAGCGCCTTTGGACACCTATACACCATTCTCATGGAAGCACCTTTGGACGCCTCTACCTATTCGCATAAAAACGCATTTTGACGCCTCTACACCATTCTCATGGAAGCGCCTTTCAACACCTGCTGTAAACATCAGTCATTTTGAAATGGTTTTTGTAGTGCCACCTTTCAAGAAAATCCCCTATTAGAGTAAAATCCAATTGTTATGGCTGTATAATTATTTTTCATGGAATAATTATTCATTGATGTGAATACCATTATGTCAAATCACGTGGTCACCGTTTAAGCTCTATGCGTAATCTGCTATTTAAAGTAACTGGGTCATAGTCTCCACTCTCCAAAATGGCTGCAGATTTCGTTCAGTACTTTCTTGAGTTTGCAAGATTTGAATCACTACTATAAAAGCTTCAATAACTTAGGTAAAGGCTCTGATACTGATGTAGGCAACAATTAGTTTTCATAAATTATCAAATTCAGATGATTTAGTGATGTAAATTTCGAGTATGAGAAGTAGCAGCTATGGTTGGTCACACGGCTTCACTAACTTGACAGTGAACAAGTTCTCTCAAGATTTTAAAGAACATAAAAAAAATTCTTCTGTGAAAAATAATTATACAGCTATAACAATCAGATTTACTCTTAAATCTTTCTATACATAATATATGTGTACCAAAAATGTTTTTGTTGTTGTTATAGGGTTTAATACCATTTTTCAGCACAGGATAGGCTATACATGGCAGCCAGTATAAATGGTGGAACAAGAACCAGGGAAAATCCTGGAAAGAACCACTGACCCACGAGAAGCTACTGGCAAGCTTTCTCATGCACCCACATTGGCTGAGTGAGCCTGAGACTCGAACCCACACAGACAGAGGCGAGATGGTAGTGATCCATAACAGTGAGCACTTTAGACCACTCGGCCACTCAGGGCCCCCACCAAAAATGTAAATTGTTCAAATTGATGTTAATCATAACATATACTACAAGTTCACAAGCAGGCATATGTGTATGGTATCAGATAGGTAACAGGTGTTCTATTTATAGTGCACTGCTCTATGTAACTTTTGTACCTGTAAATCAACTGCCTAGAAAGCCATACACTCTCTGAGATAAAGGGTTAATCGGACTTGGTAAATATATTTGGATGTCACCAAAATGTTAGGCAGTTTATTTTATGAATGAGACCTATGCATATTTAGGAGAAGATATCTCCTAGGACTATATTTTTCATTGGAGTGTAAATGTGGTAAATAGGCTAATGTCAAGATCTTGGTTGGGTAACTATGTTCATGAATGGAATTCAAGCTTATTAACTCATTCAGCCCCAATAACACCCATACTCCTGATTGGGGGTGGGGTGTTCATTGGCCAATCCCACCTATACTCGTGGTTCGTTTACTGCAATTTTCATTCCCCTTTTATTCACACCTTGCTGACAGTGTAGTATATTTAAGGTAATACTGCCTTTGAGCTTGTAAATGTGATCTGGCTTAGGCAGGACAAGACATTTGCTTGCTAATTTCAAGCAGCATAATACAATTAACATCCCTTTCATTCTGTCGGCAGGATTGGTTGACTTCAGTGTTTGAAGTTGTTGACATGGATTATACTATGTGTGATCAGGAGTGATTCTGAATGGATTAAATAGATGAAATGATTATACTACAGAACTTAACATGCATAATATTGGGTCAATCTGGCTTCAGTATTTCAAGTTTGTCAAGATGCCTTAGCATATATTATCTCAATGCTAAAACACCAAAATCTAAGCAACTGAGATATCACACATGAAATTCAGTGATGGATAGAAATTGGAAATTCAGTGGTTGGAATCAAAGAACATGAATATGCGTGCTGCCCTTCCCTTAAAGCCTATTTTAAAATCTGCTCCAGTGGCAAGATTGATACTGTCAAGCAGCGTATTAAAGCATTCTAAACACAACAAAAAATATGCCTAAACTGAAATCTATATTTGCAGATTCTGGATCAAATACAGATAAAGATATATGTTTGACACTGTTTGCCAACATTATAGCCAAACATAATCTCCCATTTTTCAGATATATTCAAAATAATGTTCTCTAACTCAGATATCACACAAAAGTTCTTGTACAAATGGATGAAAACTATTCAGATAGTGACCCAAGTTTTGGGCCCCTCACTGAAATAAGAATGTCAAAGATGTTCTGCAACAAAACAATTTGCTATTCTCATCGAAAATCTTCCCTCTTTTGAAGTCAAAACTATTAGCCAAATATTGCAAACCTCCCTATTTGTCTTAAGCTCACTTCTCTTTTCTGTCGCATGTATAATGATAAAGCAAGTAAAAATGACCAAAATGCATTTTTCTAAAATAGTAAATAAGACAGACAAATAAATCAATTAGATCATGACTATTTATTTACATATGTACTTATTATGCTATGATACACAAGTTTCTTGCTCCGTGTAGAAAAGAAATGTCTCCAGTATAAAAATGGTGTCATCCAGTTGAAGTTCTGCTTGATCTAACCTGGAATTTAAAAAATTATAAAAACTTTCTTCATAACATTTGGGAATTGCATGGATTATTAACAAAAAACTATTAATAAAAAGCTTCAAGAAGTATTTATTATGTATATGCTGGTGGGGTGTGTGTCTTAGAATAGTGTCTTTTCCTGCAAGCATCACATTAACTGTCAAATCATAAAAGGTGTAGAAAGTATTACGTATTTATAAATAATTAATTAATCATCTGGCTGTATTAATAGCCTTGTTTACCAGATCATGAAACATGAAAGATTTATTGATGCTTAATAAAGAATTCATTTCTCTGATAATTAAAACAATCCGAGTTGAACCCATCATGATGTAGGTTACTTTTCTCAATGTATACAGATTTAGATGATGTTCCCAAACAACGGTTACATAACATTTATGCTATTCAGACAGTGTGCAAAGGGATTAAATGGATGGTATCAAAGTAAAACATCAAAACTTGGTCTTTTTATTATGAATAAATTGTTTAGGTATTATAATGACTTGTCAGTATTGTAATTTGATCTGGGAACCATAGCACATCTCGTTTGATGGAGGATGACTTAGATTATGCTTGTGAGATTTGATGTCCTTCTGCTATCAAACTCGATGTGATACAAGCATCCAGATCAAGTTAATGTTTGGAATACCTGTATTTCATGTGTATTTGATGAACTGATAGATAAATAAAAAGAGGACGACAGAAAGCCGCTGAAATAAAATACAAGGATAAGGATACTGATGTGAGATAACTCTTTTGTTATTTTAATTACTGACAATGAAAATTTGCATCTCTTAATGCTCCATCTTTGTTGCATGAATGTAATATTCATTCCATAAAAAAAATTCTGGATTCTTGACACTAGAGGATTTCAAACATGCAGAATACTTACTTGTTGCGAGTCTCTTTTACTTGGTTTAGCTGTGTTTTCTCAGCTGGTGTGATCATCTGCTCCACTTCCTCCTTCTGTGCTTCATCAGCACCAGTCTGTTCTAATGTTGCAGTGATGGCATCTACTCTCTCCTGTTTGTCTAACAGGCGCCTGCAGTGGCAAAACCAATATAGTCAAGATAAATAATTCCAGCTTCTTTATCCAGCTTCTTCTGTTATATAATGCAATAACTGGAAGCCAATTATGAAATTTTATTCCAATTTAAACCTGTTAATTTAAAAATCTTCAAGATCCAACATTTTTCATAGCAACTTTCTGCACTGATTACTGAAACTCAAAACCACTCTTAATGAATTTATTAGACATTCAAATTAATCCAAATACAATGGACAGTGATTTACAGCAAAAACTCAATATATTATGCAAAGTGACAAGATTCAGCCTGTTGACCAAGATACTTTCACTCAGAGTAGGCCCAAAATAAATGTATTCAAAACTGACTGCCCATGTTTAATGTACTGGACCACAGGGAACACCGCTAGAAACGAGCATCAACTAATGAAATTCATATTAATGTGCATGTAACTTCTTTGATTTTATGGAATAAAAATGTCCACTTGTTTCTGCTTAACTACATGTGTTGGTATAAAGAAAGTGGTTTCTCAAAAGCCCTAAAAATTAAATACCTTTGTATTAAAGGACTGAATATTTTTAATAAAAAGATCTGCTGAAGTCTGGCTGGTGTCCTAACATCTACTTTCATGGTAATTAGACTATGTTTAATGCAATCACCAACAAGTATGCCAAGAGCTTGGGATTGTGCATTAAAAACTGCTAGATTTCTACATAATTAGCTCAATGATCTGATACTAAAATTTGCTGCAAAAGCAAATTTTGGCTACTATTGACAATAATGTTTAACACCATTTTTCCAGTGTGATCTACCAAATAATAAGCAAAGATTTATCACAATTAACTTTACCTGTCAAATTGGGAACTGGGGAAGATTAGTTTTATTATTTTTCTATGAAACTTATCGAGATCACATCAGAGACAACATGTTGGTACAATGTGGTGCTAGACTGATCTTCACAAATTCAACATACAAAAATGTATCAATATGGTACCAACTACAGTAATACCAGTCCACCTGATGAATATGACTGCCTGAGTGCTTGGACTGACTATACAAATATGTTTAGATCAAGCACCAAATAATCCATACCTCAAGTGATTAAGGAGTTCTGCCACCTTTAAAACTTCCAATAAGAGCGTGATAAATTTAACTCGTGCTCTGTTCAATTACAAAAGTTAATATTTTTTCTACAATAAAGTGGCAACTGAAAATTTCCCCATTTTTCACCAACTGTAATCAATACTGCAAAATTTACGGGCTTTTGAAAGACATGAACAGACAGATTCTTCCAACTTCTTCCCCCAATTTCCTGGTACATAGGTATGTAAGGTGTTGGTTGTGGAGTGGTATGGAAGGTTGGTATAGCAGGTGGTGGTGTGGTAGAATAGGTAGGGTATAGGAGGTGGTGGTGTGGAAAGGAAGATAAGGTATAGGAGGTAGTTGTGTTTTAGGGAAGGCAGGGTACAATAGGTGGTTGTGTTTTAGGAAAGGTAGGGTACAGGAGGTAGTGGTGTGGGAGGGGTACAAGAAATTGTTCTTCAACATATCTCACTTTTCACTTGAATTGACTGCACAACAAGTTCTTATTACTTACATGTACACAATGTACCCTTATGGGCTCAAATATTACTGACAGGTGGTCTCTGAGTTGTAGAAAATGGGGGAAATCTGAAAAAAACCACTGACTGCTAATGAGAGACCCTATATCTGTGTCTGACCAGAGATCAAACACAAGAAAGCTGATGTCCAAATCTAGCATGTTGTCTCTGTGCTGTTGTTCATAAAAGTAGACCTTGTTCAGACTGACCTGTGTTCCATAACTTCAGCCTCCCTCTTGATAAGAGCATTTGCCATGGCTTGGTAACACTTCTGTATCAACATTCGTGCCACCTGCTGCAGATTCACTGTGAACAAGTAGAATGTACGGGATGGGGCATGATCAGGGGTCTTGGAAATTTCCTAAAATGAAGAAGATTTAAAATAAAGGATTAAATAAATGTGATTGTGCTACAGTGGTCCCCCTCTTGAACAGCCCCCCCTGACCAGCGGCCACCCGCTTCTTACAGCCAGAATCCCTTGGCACCGACAAGTTTGTGTTCAAAAGTACCCCTCAAGAATGGCAACCCCTCTAATGCAACCAGCAGCCAGCATATTAGTACAAAAATGTAAAATGTTCCCCTCACAAGCGGCCACTTTTTATTTTAAATGTGTCCAGAACCAATGATTAATTCATATCGTAAGGTAAGTGATCAGATTATCTCTACTGTCGATACCTGTCTCCCGATGTCAGGTTTCTGTTACTGAAAGAAGTGCTGGCTAAAGTACATGTAACACTAAGATTAATTGTTATCTACAAAAGCCGACGTTTACAGCAAATGGGCTCGACAATGTTGTGAAAGAGTTTTGGGCTTCACACATTTGTTGAGTTCTTCTCTTTGAAGATTACAACCGGACGAAATTGTCAAGATCATAACATGGTCAGCATAGGCTAAATTTAGATTCTGTGGATTAGCACACACAGAGAAATTAACCTTGAACAAAACTGGGTACCAGACAAAGACTGGAAAAATCACATGACAACACATCTCTCGCTTCCTTTACAAAGATGGCATTGTGTCCACTCTACAAAAGTTTTGTCTGCATAATTAAATCGCATATAGCTGGCAACATCCAAATAAATCATTACCAAACATCAACATGTCATCACGTAAAAATGGAGTATTACTTCAGAAGAAAGTCTGTTATTCTACTCAATGACGTGGGGTGGGGTGACTTGCTGAACAGTTTTATATAGAAAAGACTTGAATAAAACAATTTTAAGCTGAAAAGACTCGAATAACCGATCAGGAGATTATTCAGCAGCAGTGGGAAAATGGAGCAAATGGAAAGAAAATTATGTATGCACCAAGGTTTAAATGACATTTTTGAATGGTTCTGCAATGTGCATGACAACAATATCTTCTCACATATCGTGCTTACATCAAGAATAAGAATTATTAATGTACATTCAGTTGAAATAAGTCTATTCTTAAGAAAAGAAGAACCTTTTAATAGTTAATATTACTTTTAAACAAAGATATTAAAGGAAGATATTAAATGCACTGAAGTATGTAGCTTTCTTTCTATGTACATTACATATACTTCTCACAAAAAATTTAGTCCCCCTCTGGAAAGGCCTCCCGTCTTATAAGGCCACTTTCCCGGTGCAGAAGTGGTGGTCATGTAAGAAAGGGACCACTGTATAGTGTGCCTAAGATATCCAAGTTGTGAATGAATGAATTATCTTCATCCTCTATGAAGCAAGTGCTGAGTTTTGTTATTTAACAAGATTTATAATGGCAATGTTTATATTGACTGTTCAATTCATCACATGACTGCCAAGTCTTTACACTAATTAACAATGTTGCAATGCATTATTACTAGATGAAATTTTAGTGTGACACACAAAATGTATGATATTAGGGCACTGAAAAATGTATAATAAGATAAAAGATTAAAATATTCAAAAGTTTTGGAAAATTTTAGCAAGGAAAATAATTTACATCAATTATATTCAAAAAGGAGTTTTAAAAATACCATTGACTAAATTTTATTACTGGATATGTCTAGATTGTAAGTACAAGATGGATAAAGATTAAGGTTAGATCAAGACTAAGGATGAATGGAAACGTCAGAAGAGATGAAATTCTTTTTATAACTTACTAGCATTAGATGGGCTTAGAATGATTGCTATACCTTTTCATTTGATTTAAACAGGTAACAAAAGTTTCAAAAACATACATCTACTGAAGAAATGGCCTAGTGGTTAGAGCGTCCGCCTCGGATGCGGGAGGTCGTGGGTTCGATCCCTGGCCGAGTCATACCAAAGACTTACAAAAATGGTACTAACAGCTGCCTCGCTTGGCGCTCAGCATTAAGAGGTTAGTGTTAGGACTGGTTGGCCAGGTGTCAGGATAATGTGACTGGGTGGGACATCATGCTACATGTCTGCAGCATGATGCCCCAGTGCTAGACATCACTATAAACTGCCACACTGTAGACATCTTAGCGATATGACTGAAAAATTGTTAAAGCTATGTTAAAAATCCAACACACAAAAAACAACAACTAAAGAAACTCAGTGGATAACATTAATGCATTGCTTTTGACCTAAATTATAAATTTCTGCAGCTTTAATGAAAAGATAAGAGTCAAATATTTAACCTTTCTAGAAAGTGTTACATTTATTGTAGTTGGAGACACATACAGTGATGGATACAAATCTCTGAGCAAACATTCTGTACAGTATCTCCTTGGCCTCTTTGGCTGGCACCATGGCAAGGTCTTCTATCTGTAAAAAGATGAAAAGGACTACAACTGTAACTCCAACATTGGTCACTGATATACTAAGCACCCTCAAATTATTTGCTCAACCCAGAAACAATTTTATTAGATAATGCCCTAACAAACATTCCTACTGAACTTAGTTCACTCTGCAATTCTGGGAAATTGAAAAAAGTTTTTTATATTGTTGTTATAAAAACCATACCATTAATAAAAGAACCATACCATTACTAAAGAAGCCATCCACACAATTGTTTTGATACAAAGTATGTCATGAAAACATCTCTACCTAGTGTGATCAAACCTGGTTCAGACATGTTAGAGATATTGAAAATGCGTTTTCAAACAGCTTGCTAAGGAAGCCTCACCTGAATAGAATTTTAACAGAGCATGTACTGAAATATATTTCAAGACAGTTTGATTAAAAAAGCCAGCTCAGTCATTCTAGAAAAGAAGTAGAAAATAGATTGGTTGCTATGGAAACCACATCACTGCTAGCACAGCCACTTAAAAGTTTTGATGTACCATCTCAAAATTGTTACTAACAAAGTCTGAAGTCTGGTCTAATTTGGCAACGTGGTTTTCAATTAGTTTAAAATGGCAATGTGCACTGACGATAAAAAGTACAATGCATGCTGGATGCAGGGTCATAAGGCCATGTGGGCTAAAAAGCACTCTAAGCAAAATGTATGTTCCCCCAGGCTCTTCAGTTTTCAAAGTTCCACTGTACATTTAAACTTGTAAATATGGACACTTAAGGTACCCCACTTTTGTCAAATCAACAATTACTGCACAGAATGAGATGATGTAATTATTATATTACAGCATCATCAATGTGAAGTCACTTCTTATCTAGGTGCATAATGGGCTCTGAATTGAGAGAGACTGAGGATAAAATGATGTGGTTGTGACTTCTGTCTTATTAAATAATGGAACGGCAATAATGCTTATATAATTTTAATAATCACAGTAACACTCCTGTGAAAGAAAATGATAAAACCAATGACAATAATGTAAGACCTGGGAAATATTTAGTGACTTATAACCTGCCATGAATCAGGTTTTCTTTGTGGAAAAGCAATGTGATCTTCAGCCACATAAAACTTTTTATGAAATTATCACTATTTACTTAGCCATTATCTTAAGGACATAGTGATAGCATCCTTTTTTCATTACTTTTCTTTGTAATACTTTAGGGATACAATTTGGACTGAGGGCAACAACTCTTGTCCATTACTTCCCTTTGCCACCTTCAGTAGTTGCTAGCTTTTAAACTGAGCAATATACCAATGAGAATGCTCACATGGCAGGGTGGCTGGAAGGGTTTTCAAGCAAAGTGATTGGATTAGTATTCTTGGAGAAACATAATTTACTGCTTTCTCCTTCGAATACGTTTCCAGCGCACACTGACATTAGGAGAAAAGGTTTCTGCTGCTGTGTTTTTAACATCATTTTTCAGCATATGATAGGCTATACATGGTGGCCAGTATAACTGGAGGAAGAACCCAGGAACACACACACACACCAGTGTAAGAAACATTGACCCATGGCAAGCTACTGGCAGCCTTTCTTACATACCCACATTAGCGAAGTCCATAACAAATTCATGAATATACACCTCTCCCTCGATAACTCGTGCACAATGGGGTCCACAAACATAGACCGCACTATAAACGATGGCACGAGTTACCGAGGGACCTCCAAAAGTTGAAAAATTTCACTTAGACATCGAAACAGCGGCGGTTAGGAACTGGGCCATTTAATGACTGAATACTCATTTACAATCACGTCAATAATAACCCCCCCCCCTGCTGTTTTCTCGATGTCTAAGCTAATTTTTTCCACTTTTGGAGGTCCCTCATAGCTGTGACGTAATACACAAATGTTTTCGCGTACACGTGATGGTTGCTGAAACCACAGGGGTTCATTACAAAGAAAATTACGAGTATCCGTCCATGAATCAAGGCATGGGGGTCTAACCTGTAACAATATAACATATTGTTGTTACATTGTTACAGATTAGCCCCCCCCCCCGCCTTGATTCATGGACGGATACTCGTAATTTTCTTTGTAACGAACCCCTGTGGTTTCAACAACCATCACGTGTATGCGAAAACATTCGTGTATTACGTCACTGCTTTTTGTTTTCTTCATGAGTCTGGTTCCCGGAGTGGTATTTAATAGTATCCTGCCAAATCGGGAGTCAAAAGAGCGGGGAACTAAACTAACTGTCAATACACCACCAAACAAGATTCCTTTTTTTCAAAAACAATCAAAATTTATTTCGCGAGACAATCGTCTAAGTTGACTCTCAATTTTTGTACTGTTCAATTAGTACACTATTGATGTTATGATTTCATTGGAAGTAATAATGAAACTTCTTATCATCCTTGAGGATATCTCTAAGTGCCAGTTCAAGAATTCTCTGAAACTCGCTTGCCCACAATGGTCCGTATCTGTGAAACCAAGCGCTTTATTTTACAAAGTATTCATTTTGCTTGCTTGCCTTGCTATCTTTAATCACAGTTACCAATGAGTCGGTTAATTTAAGGTAGTTTATAGTACATACACAATAACATTTATAACAGTGATTGATCAAATGACGTGAGTTCACCCGACATATGACCGGGGCCGCTAGATTTTGAGTTTGTAGAATTTTCGTGCCTTTTAACTTTTCTCTTATTCCAGCTCCTTTATTTGATTCAAAAGACATAATTAACGTGATAATACAAAGGAGGCCAGCTTTTAATTCAGTGCAACAATACAACAAATACTTCCACAAGTCAGTTATCAAAACACGGTCAGCACCTAATTATGTTCTCAGAGAAATGCTCGCGGACATAGCTGTTACAGTAGATTGACACATTTTATGTTTAATTACAAGAGGACACATTGCATTTATGATGATTACACTTAAAAGGAACTAAAAGATAGAACTAGAACATAAATTTCAATTGATAAAAAAATTATTTAATTTGTATGTATTTATTAAAGTACTGCCTCCACTCGGCATAAGTGACATTTTCATTGATCGAAATTTCCTTACATATCGTTAATTGTGGTGTACGACCGTTTGGAAAGAAAATGTAGAAAATTGTATGACTTATTTTTAAATTTAATATTTTATAATGTTGATTAAAATTTCAGGTCCTATCTACCGTTTTCGATGATAAAACGAGTGATATATCAAAGTTTCCGTTACTAATTTTGATCGCGATTTTCTTCAAGTTCAATAAATAGGGATCAATTTTTGGGGTATTTTCTGGTTTAAAAAATGGGATCCATGCCTGACCCAGCGTTATAAGCGGGTTCGCGAGTTATCAGAGCATGAGTTATCGAGGGAGTGGTGTACTGGGTATATACCACCTATAAAGGAATTATTAATACCCAATCCTAATTTTTGGATGGGTGGTTAAATTTTACATCAATATTGGTATGGATTTGTGAAAGGTGACTCATACAATGTGGACTGTATGACAGCAAAGCTTAAAAACTGTAAGGGATTTATGGAGGAGAGTTGTTGCATTTTGCCTACATAATATAGACAGAAAAGACAATTTATTCTGTCTTTTCAGCAGGGCTGGATTTGGGAGGTAGCAAGCTTATATCCCTAATGTTTGTGTGACCGGAGAATCTATTCAATGGAGAAAATTAAATGCTCCAACATTTCACAAGCAGCACTAGATAGAGATTTTGCTGGAGTGAAATTAAAAATGATAGACAAAATAGAGTAATAACTCCTTCAAAACTGGATCTGAAAAGATGAAACCTTTAAAATGCACAGCTACATGTAATAGACAATGCACTAAACAAATGGCATCCAATTATGTGTAAGGACTGCAGAGCTTTGGTGGTAACAAGAAGTGTTAATGAATGGACGGATAGAAGGACAGAAAAGGAAATTAACCATAGGGCTCCTGCATCTTCATGTGGGACATCATGTAACTATTTTGGTATTTATCTACTTTATTTCTAAAACTCTTAAGAGGTATTCATAATTATTTAAAAGCAATGACACCTTATAGAGAAAGAATTATGCATAATAGGAAGAATTTCACAGCAGTCCATATGGCCTAAGATTATTGCTGAATGATAAAAAAGAAAACTTACACAAGAGTACAATAAGAAAGCAAAACCAGGAACAAAGAAAGTAATTTTAAATGCAACATTTTGGGGGACTAGGGGAAAAGGGCAATAGAAATATTTGTTATACATTTCAAGGCATGGAAAAAGTCAATAATGATCTATATCTTTTAAAATCAAAAGCAATAACTGGTATTTTAATAATCATGTTCAAGGTTAAATAGTTATTCAAACCTGTTTTTGCTCCAAATGTTTCCTCAGCAAAAGCACTCTAAATATTCTTAGACTCTTAGAACCAAACCTAAAATGAAAAAAGGAAATATTTTTTGGGAATACTTATCCATCATATTCCTCCCCCTCCCCCCATGACCACCAGTATCCTGGATGTTTACCAGTTTAAAGATGGTGCAAAACAACTGAATGCTCACATTAATAGATTAACAATAATGTGATCAGGCAAGTATTCTCAGTGAAACAATTTACTTAAAAAACTTCATTTCTTCTTTAAATACATTACCCAATGTTACGAATACTTAATTTGCACTGTTAGTTTTTATTTATTTTTTAATTTCATTATATGCTATGGAGAATATTATGTTGGACCTGACCTTGTCCAAAATCAAGTTCATTTTCTACTTGACCTGAATCATTGATTTTTTAAAATTCTGTAAATAACTAATATACACCAAATAGTTTCCAATGAGTGTGGATTGACTATCAATATTATTATCTTTGCCTGAGTCAAGGGCACTGTGTTCACCACATTTTATATTCTAATTGTAAGATTTTATTTTGTAAACATTAGGAACCTTCTAGAAGGTTGTTTTCCATTGGGCAATAGTTTTCTTTAAGAAAATTCTAATTGTGAACTGAGGTCAAGTAGAGGACTATATAATCTTGTTTCTAAAAATTACTCATTCATGCTGAAAGATCTCGGCAGAATCAGTTGTATTATTGTTGTGTCCAGTGCTTCATTTGGGCTGGAATTTATTTACTCCAATTATTTATTCAACGGAAATACAAAGTGCTCATTAAATATAACATTCTTATAAATAGAGACTTGAATTTATAGTGAAATTTCATAAAAGGATATATTCTTTGATTGTATTATTGTGATCCAACAAAAGAATGTTGGCACATCACAACCACATGGACTACCACAGATGCATCAACACTTCCAGCATTGGATTTATTTTTGAATATTATTAAAGTTTATTCAGAACTTTAATCATTAGTACTTGTGTTTGAAATTCTAGGATTATTTGAGATTTATTTTGTAATACGTAAGTTCTTTTTACATATTTCACTTTGTATTCTAGGGAAATAAATTAATTGGTGAATTTTACAAAGCTTGTTGCTTCTCACTCTTTGCTATTACTTATATTAAGACCATAGAGTTGTAATACAGATCATATTAACATCAGAACTGGTAAAACGAAGAGAAAATGCATGAGTATCCAACCTCAACCCAAGTCACCCTTTGGAGTACAATGACTGTTCTACTGAAATATGAACTTCTAACATGAAGGCAGCAGAACGAAAACTGCATACAGTTTGGTTCCACAGGCAGTGCATATAGTTCACTCACACTTAAATTCATGATTTCAAGGAAGCAAGTTTTGTATGGTAACAGATTAATAAGGTCAAAGGCAGGGCTCAAATGTGGACAAGTTTAGCCACATCAAGACCTAGGAGAAGCTTCACTTGGGGAACACAATAAACATGTGGGACCTGGACAGGTTGAAATTAGATACAAGTTGGAAAAACGCTTTTGCAGCCAATATCGCCTCCTCCATGATGTCTGAATGTGCCTGAAATCAAGGAACAGTATCCCTTGATCTTGATAGGGGCTAACTCTGTCCTCAAATAGGGAAAGGAAATAGGAAAGAAGGATATAAGATAGGAAAAAAGCTAGCCAAGTGTGGAGAGAAGTAAAGAGTGGTGTGACATCATAAATATGATATCAGTGAATGAAAATGAGTCACTTCTCATCATATGCCTTCATGATGGGCCTTCTAGCTGTCAAAATCTTCTCCACAATTGAAGCATGGAATTCCTTCCTACATAAGTCATCCCAAATATATATGGAACACCAACAACCTTTTCTGCTTCAGCAGCATCAGGCTCAAAACGATTTAACTGGATACATGTCACGAGACATGCAGCCCATTGCCCCAGAATCTGCCCAATGGAAAGGGGCAATCTGAGCTATTTTGCCCCAGAATCTGCCAAATGGAGAGGGGCAATCTGAGCTATTTTGCCCCAGAATCTGCCGAATGGAGAGGGGCAATCTGAGCTATTTTGCAAGCTTCAAACCTCATCTTCTGGTCCAGTTTCAATATTTATTCCACTCATGAGACGGCATTGTCCCAAATCCCATCCCAGTTGACTGACTGGGCATTGATGGCCTATGCCTCTGTACAAGAATGGAAAAATGAAAGTGGGTAGTTTGTTGTTTCAGTTCATTACAAATAGGTCTAGCATCAGTCAGACCCATGGAGTGCATATGAAGCAACAGACCTCTTCTTGATAACACAATAGCCAGGATGTTCAGCCTGCCTGGTATGTGTTGGACTTTGATGCATATATGGAATTGGGCACACCAATGGAGCATCTCCCACACCATAATTCAGAGCTTGGATGATTTTCTTTCCCCTTGTTTGAAGAGGTAGTTTGCCACAAATGAGTTGTCTAACATTAATAAAACTCTTCCCATGGGTGTGCTCCTTCCAAACATGATAGGTGTGGAGAAAGGCTTTCATTTCCAAGAGACTGAAGTGAAAAACCTTCTCTTGCCACTGATTGTCCAGAATCAAAGTAGCAAGTATGCGCTCCTACACAACAGACAGGCAACTGTATAGATTGTAACTTCTAGCTTGGAGGGGTGGGGGGCTTCCAAAGGTAATTCCATTGCTAGCCCACTTAATCTCTTGCCAAAGAAGCAAGAAAAGTTTGATTTGGTTGAGATCACAATATGTAGTGATCAAAACAACCTGAGATAGGTGCTACTGTGCTGAAAGGCCACCTGCAGAAGGTGCATGTAAAGGCAGCCAAGACAATCCAATTCAGCTGATGCACTGCAGTGAAGTGGAAAAAAAAACAACACTCTCCTAGCATGATGGATTTGGATTTTTTTTTAAACGCAGCTTTAACAGTTTTTCAGTCATATTGCTATGATGTCTGCAGTGTGCCAGTTTATAGTGATGTCTAGCAATGGGGCATCATGCCGCAGACATGTAGCATGATGTCCCACCCAGTCACATTATCCTGACACCAGGTCAACCAGTTCTAACACTAACCTCTTAATGCTGAGCGCCAAGCGAGGCAGTTGTTAGTACCATTTTTATAAGTCTTTGGTATGACTCAGCTGCAGATCAAACCCACGACCTCCTGCATCCAAGGCAGACGCTCTAACCATTAGGCCACTGGAGTGGTCCCCAGCATGATGTATGTCCTGGTAGACAATGTCTCTGATGCATGAATGATGCATTTGATTGATTAGGAGGAAGACAAACCAGTTTGTGATGCAAAAGAAACTCCATACCTAGATGAATGAAATGCTGCTTAGGGATGAGGGGCAACATCTCCACATCGACTTTCAACTCAAAACTAAAATGGAGGGGAAGAAGGCTGCTCATATCTTGACATAAGACTGAACTTACCTGTGTTTTTGCAGAATAATGTCCCAATACACTACCCTGAAGGTTGCCCTGAAATTAAATATGACACAGTCCACCTGCGTAAGCCCATGGGCCATTACTGTGTGATTAGGTATGTGTAAATATTCATTGGACAGACAAGACTGACTACTTATCTGTCATGCCATACCAGCAACCAAATGGACCTTGGTATCTAAATTTTAAATTCAAGGCAGCAATGAACTGATTGAGCCATCTCATGTCTATTACTGGTCTATATTTCTCACTGGGCTGAAAAAAACTACAATAGCAACATGGAGTCTGGCTTCCAGGCTAACTCTAATGCCTGCTTTACAAGCAAATGCCCTATCTCCTTAACATGTCCATCTTTATGGGATCACTTTTGCATTTTTACCATGAAAGGGATGATTAAAGCAGAGGAAGCTGAATGAATGAGATCCAGAGCACCACTGAAACAACCTGAGTCACCCAACTGTCTGTTGGAAACAGGTTGATCCAAGTATGGGAATATAGAAGGAGTATGGAACTCACCAGATGGTCACTGTTGGGTGAAAGGGGCAGCAAGTCACTGTTGGTTGGTGGGAGGCACAGGGGAGAAAAAACATGGTTATCACCACCACCACTGCAAAAGTTAGGGCATATGGCTTCCTGTAATTCATCAGTCTACTAAGTACCCCTGTAGTATTTTTGTTGATAGTCATCCAATCTCTAAAACAACCCATGACAAAGTCATGACGTGGTAAGGCAATAGAAAGTGGCAACTCCAGTGCCTCCAGTTCTCTCACCTCCTCAATACAGTCTGAACAAAAGGGGGCAATTGAAAGGGAGAGAGTGCAGGGTGGCCACATGATGTGGTTTGAGAAGAAAATATGCAACAGTCTTTATATTAAATCAAGGTTGCAGGAAGCCATCAGAGTGTTTGCCATCATGTGATGAGCTGCCCTGCTTGACTACCTTGGCTGTAAGGCACACTAATTCCCAAGTGTCGCTTCTTGCCTTCACAGCTAGATGAAAAATCACTAGAATTGCTACATCAAGTAGGGAGGAAATTGACAGTGTTCCTCACAGTTATGATGTAGCGTGAAATGCCTGTCTGACCACCTAATGAAGAGGCAAGCAGACGTGTTCATGGCAATAATGTCTTTATTTACACTAGACACATACAAGTGGTAAGCATCGGAATGTGACTTGTACCAGTAGGGTAAGAAAGTTGCTGGAAGCTGACTCAACAAAAAGAAATCCCTTGAATTACCAGGGTCACAAATCTTATCTAAGAAACACCTGGTAATTTTGCTGATCTTTGCTAATTGTGGCAAAATTCAGAAAACAGCTGTTCATCCTATTCATCAACATCTACTCATTTCCAGAGATTAAGGCAATCAAATGGTGACACAATTCCATACACTGCTTCTACTGCCACCTTAATGATGAATTCTGTCCATTCCATAGTTGGATCAGAATTGTTCTGGAAAGTCAGTGTCATCCTTCGTGTCAACCATAGTGAGTTCTTGTTCCATTCATACACGTCCAGCATCCAAGCATAAAGCATGGCAGTGAAGATCCTATGTTATCACCATACACAGTGAAGGCCATACCAAATGGATAAATTACCTGAGCTGACAGTGTCATACCTAGCATAGGGCATGATCTGGCTGAAGGCTGTTGGTCGAGGATGGCTGCTTAATGCTCGATCAGCAGCACAAATTGTGAGGCCAATCTGCCATGTTGTGATGGTATGATCTGTCTGGTTGGTAATGCTGTTGAAACTGTTGAGCAACTTGCAGTTTGGCAGTCCGAAATGATAGAATTAGACCTGCCACACCCATACAATGGTGAGCTGGATGGCTGGACTAGTCGACTGACTGCTGGGATAATGTATGCTCTCTGGTACATAATTTTTAAGTCTAGCTGGTCTGTGAAATGTCAGATTGAAATTTTGCATGCCCAGTTTCCACAGCAATAAGGCCCTGCAAGGGTGGGTGCACAGACTTACGCCCAGTGGGCTGCCAAAAAGGGATAAAATCCCCAATATCATCAAAATTACTCTTTGACAATCTTGAGGACAGGGCTTCTTGTCTGTCACATAGCATCCATGATTCCAACAAAGTATGTGTAGAATTGCTTGTCACAGCTTTCAAGGTGTTGAAAGTGATCACCACCATCTGTACAGTTCTGGGAACTTTGTTTGGGGTTAGGGGCAGCATTTATATGTCCCACATAATGCTCACCATCAATTCCAAATTCAGATAAATACTCAATACATAATGTTTTAGAACTTGCCCTCTTTTCTAGGCCCTTTTAGGACATTGGATCATATGCCTTTGACCCATGACACACACATGCTGTGGATGTGATCATGAACATTCAGTACACGCAAGGCACTTCTCATGATTATCTCCTATGACTCTGAAGCACTTGCATTTCTTGCACTTGCATTTCTGAAATGATAGAGACAAAACAAGGACATACAACAAATACACAGATAAATTCAATTGGGTAAATTCACATTATCAGGACATACAGAGAAGATGCATAATAAACCAAAGTTTAACAGTGTACATTCCGAATATAATGATGAAATGACGTGCAGCTCTTATAGAACAATATCGCAGGGACAATAATGAATTGTAGAAACAGGAATTGACTGAAAATAACAAATGTTGTATGCACCTGGCATATCAAGCTTCTGACTTGCTAAACCACTTAAAATATAGCTGGAAGGTCTAAACACATGAAAAATTCTACTAGATTTTGGAGGCATTGTTAACAGTATTTCAGTAAAAGTTAAACTGGTAAATATTCAGGATATGTGTGGGCACAGCAGGGGCAGGGGAGGGGGACTTTAGATTAGTGAGATTTTGGACAATTTGATCATCAGCTTCATCAACGATTACGATGATCCCATGACCTTTTATTATTTCCTGCCTTGCTCAAAATGGCTGTAGAGTGTTAATAATTTTTGTCTATTTGTCTATTTCATCTAGACTGCAGAAACTTTCCCACTGTATTTCAAAATACAGGGATTGCCTCCTAGTGTATTTTGGAAGTCCTGTAACTATTCTTGCCGCTTCAAGCTTTAGCTTTTCCAGTTTTTCTAAATCGATCAATGAACATCCATGCCAGACTACACTGGCATCTTCCAAGATGGTCCTAATACAGTGTGACCCCGCTATAACACGGTAGTTGGGAGCCATAGAACCCAACCATGTTACAGACCAAACCGTGTTATAAGCAACCAGGTCAGCTGAAGAAAATGATGCATGTACCTGAAAAAATGTGCGGGGGGTGGGGTTTAGGTAGTAAATGCGGGCGCAAAATACATGCTTTATTGGCACAGTTATCATCTTAAATTGATGCATATTAAATGAGAAATACAACTGTAGTGAAAACAGACAAGGCATATATAATATTTTACTTTATTCAGTGAACCATGCATCGGTACATATATGTGTATTCTGTTTATATATACATGTCTAATGTATAGCAATGAATAAAGTATCAACACCGTGTACTCACCCGCAAATCACGTCTCATACACTGAATCCACAATACAAGTAAAATTCCATCGAAAATATGCACACACATTTAAAATATTCAATAATTTTGTTACAGGTCATATAGGTCTGAATTCAGTGAAAAAAAACAGCACAATCACATAACGAATGACGAATGATGAAGCACGTTTACTTTTCAGTACAACCCAAGTCGGTAAAAGTTTGCGTCTTAAGCGCTGTCAGTAGAGTTCGTAAGCATAAACTTTTTTCCAGTGAAAAGGAAACTTTCACAGCACAGTAAAAGTGTTCCAGTCACGTTGGAAAATGAAACAATCCATCAGATTCCATTGGTTTTATTTAAGTTCGGTACTGACTTCCTTCGAAGAAAGATTCTTTGTTTTTATTGAAAAATGTAGTCGGCTTTCTTTGATGAAGGGTACATGTGTTATTGAAGTCACTGCTAAAGGACAGCTTTGGAGAACCAAACAAATGCCCGTTTCTTATTGTGGCGGCAACATCAAAAAATTGTATTGCATGATTGAGACTGATTTTTTTTCCCATTTGCTTAGTATGTTTTCATTACAATCAGTGCTTCAAAGGTAATGTTTTCTTTGAAATTTCAGTTACTATTTTATCTGGGTACATTTTTTAAAAATGAATTGGCAGTGTATGGTCAATTGTAGTTACTGTTCCTCCCTGCCTACTGAATAGACAAGTGAGAGATTGCTTTTTTTTTCTTTTCTTTTTTTTAACATTTGTGGTAGTGGCATGATGATGCCTTCCACGCATGCGTCAGAAATTTAAAGAAAGGGTAAATCGACAATAGAGATGCAGGTGTTCTGATCTGATGACAGAGATTACTAAAGAAAATGTGAATGTTCTGAAGGATTTAATTCTGAGTCAAAAGTAGAGGAATTTTACTTACCATCCACATACAAATGTCAGTCTATGTAAATATATTAGTTACTAGCGAGTGGCCGAAAATCCGACGAAAGATAGATTATGAGATAATGCCTCATCCGGTTGATCTCCACTACCAGAAATGTAAATTTGAAAAAAAAGCAGATATCTCAAAACATACAGTACTCATGCTAGATGTCAACATAAGTGGATTATGATATAACAATGCACTGTTAAGATGATTTGTCAATATGGACAAAGAATTTGTTTATGTAACAATAGATAAATTTCAGTGCATTTTATATCAACTTTATGGCTTCCTTTCATGGGGCATCTGAATATCTCCACTCCAAACTGATGGTTGTATAAACAAGTTTAAAAACAGCCAACAATGTCGGCAATAAAAAAAATCGTCATATGGTGTATTTTGCCGCCAATAAGGAAACAAACAAAAAATCGCAATTTGCGACATTGGCGAAGCCCAGCGCGATTCCTGAATAAACTTTTTACACGTTATTTTTCGTACTTTTAAGAAGAAAACATTATTTTTTCATGTATGAGAAAAATGCATATAAAATTTCAGGAGCCACACCACGATCATCTTGTATTATTCATACGTGATCTCTTCCCTAAAATGATAATATGCTTTTTTTGGGGGTTTTTTCGTACTTTTAAGAAAGAATTTTTTTTTTCGTGTATAAGAAAAATACATGTATATGAAATTTCGGGAGCTACACCACAACCGTGTTATCTCCGAATTCATATTATAACGGAGCGTACTATAGCGGGGTCACACTGTATAAGTTATATACAGTTCAGTTGCGTGATATTTGCACACGCCTGCAAAAACAGACAAACCAGATTCAATTCCCAATGGCAAAATCTATGATTTCTGAATCTCTCCCATTACAGCTGGAAACATAAGAAATTAAAAATTGAAATTATTAATTAAAATAAAGTTAAACTTTCAAAATGGAGCATACAGGTCAACAGCCAACAGAATATAATAAAACATTTCATTATTTTTATGCTGAAACTATGAATATTAATACTAGCCATACAAAATAAAAAAAACTTTAAAGAATAAATGATTTACCTGGTGAGTAAAGTTACACTAATGAAACCTCATTCCCAGGACACAAAAATTGCATAGAAATGCTCCAGCTAGATTTAATTATAAGGTTTTTTTCTGTATATGCAATAGTGCCTGGACTATCCTTCTGCCTCCTTACACAAGTCACAAAATTAGCTCTTTGAACACTCTTTTATCAATAAATTTTTTTAAAATTAATTATTGATAATAATGAGTGTTTGCCTGTTTTACAACAAGAAAGTAATATTCAAAACAATTTTCAGCAGTATTAGGTCCAATGTTACAAATAAATGCCCACACAATATAAATGAATATCTACATAATGAAAGTACCTTCTCATCCATCCGTAGAAACATGTCCATAATACATTGATGCCCCTGATGCAAATGAAAGGTACAGTTTTTAAGTCAAAATGGGGGCCACAAATCTGTAAATTTTTGTTGAAAATTTGTTAAAATCAAACTTGACCTGGGCTCTCTGTAATGCTTCATAACATTTTATTACTATCCAGCAAGTCCTTCAAAAGTTACTGAGTGGAAAAGAAATTGGTGACAAACGTGATGTGGCATGATGGGATGGAACAGACCAGACAGACAGACATAGAAAACTATACACAACCCCAAAATATATGGTGGAGGCATGTAATATATCAAGATGGATAAATGCTTTCACAAACAGTCACAATAAACATAATCAACACAAAGCAATACATTTTCAACAACTTACCTCTCCTGAACAACTGACTCTACATGAGCCTTGCAGAGGGAAATCAGACCCTTGTAAATGTCTACCAACATTCAAGGAATCAAAGTTGATAATTCTGTGACAATACCTTAAGTTTGAACCTGTTCTACATTTCAATCTGTTTCTAACAAATGGTTCAGTTTATAGGTTATCTAATAATTATTTCTTTTTAGACTTTTAAAGAGACAAAATCCAAAATATACTGTAAGTATATATATATATATATATATATATATATATATATATATATATATATATATATATATATAAAAGTAATAACATAATTGCATTGTGACATAATTACATTTATATACATGCCAACCCATGGCGAGGAAAAAGTGTAATCCTAGTGGACAAAAGGAGTAATCCGAGCAGAAAAAGAGTAATCCACATATAACATAATAAAATTCAATGAGCATATGTATAAAATGATTTATTTACCCCTCTGGTCTTTTAACATCAATTACTGCTTCAAATTTTTATATACAGCATTTTGAACTTTGAAAAGCTACAGTCTCTCAAACTGCATTTCAAAACACTTAGTACCAGCTGAGATTATGAATGTTTTGCACAGCAGTAGAGCACTATGCACTGGGTTACAGAACCTGGATCTGAATTCAGTTTTATTTTTGTTAACAATACTGAACAATCTCTCACAGTTAGCATTAGAATGGTAAAGAACCAATATTCCTTTCATAACCTGACAAAGAAGGGAAATTTATATCTTCCAGTTATTGCGTCTTTTAGCTGGGAAATAAGGTGCCACTGCACATCAACTCTGTCCGTATGAAGTACATTGTCAGATAGAATGCCAACTTGATACTTCTGGAGTTCTACTTCTAATTTATCGGCAGCCTTTCCTGCAGCAAGGTGCATCATATGACTGGGACATAAATGTACACTGATGGAGACATTTTTCAAAATATAGATTGCAACTCCTTTATGAATTCCAATCATCACTGATGCATTACTGGCTGAAAATCCCATCCAGTTCTCCAACTTATATCATATTTCTTCAAAGCATTATGAAGCAAATCAAAAATGTTTTCTCCAGTGGAATCTACTATTAATTGTAGTAATGAAAGAAGAGCATTCTGACTTTGCCCTTTTTGTTATCAAAGTCTCTTACACAGACTGGGTACAACATTTTGTCATCATAATCACTGCTCCTGTTTGTTGCAATACTAAACAACCCAATTTTCATGGCTTCTGCAATTTTAAGTGAATTATCTTCTGTTAAACACCTAACAATATTTGATGATTTTGTTTTTGCACATGCATATTTTTTGCAATCAGAATTTTGTAATCAGGAAACATCAGTCTGAACAAAGGACCAACGTAGTCTTCTACTGCTAGGGTAGTCTGTGTTCTATTAAGAACTCTGTAAATAACGCCTCCGCATTTATAAAATTCGTGCCCATATTTTAGTTCTGCTGTAAAAAAGAAGTTACCTTAGTATTGGAGTTAGTAAAATGAGCTAATTCAAGGTTTCTTTGTTTTACCATGATGACCAATATTAAAATCCTTTACACACAGCCAGCAATGGGTGTGAAGCTGCCCTAGAATGGAACACTGACATGTGCAATTCATGTATTCATCTTTGAATCGGTTTTTCGTCTTTTTCTAATCTATCTGTGAAATTATTTGAAAAACATTTTTGCTCTAACACATGCATCGACTAGAATAAATCTGACTTGACTTTTAGCACCAAATACCTACAGACTGGTTCTGTACCAGATAATCAATCAGCGAGAAAAGATTAAAAATTAGAAAACCAGTCTGTTCTCTCCTAACTAAACCATACAGCTGCTATAAATAGAAACCAAGGTCAAAAGTTTAAGCAGAAACCAGCATGTTTCTTGGAAATAGAGCAGCTGCTATAAATAGAACATAATACTGTTAGGAAAGTGCACGCAAATCTACAGACAAACGTACTCTTATGTCGTAGTTACATAGAAGCAGTCTTTTCTAGAATAAGGTCTGAAAGATTAATGGGATGTTAATAAAAATGAGAAAACCAATTAGTAATTTTTTTGGGAGGGGGATACACCGAAAACGCATAATCCGAATACATTTATGTGTAAGGCGTAATTTAGTGAAAAAAAGCGTAATGATAATGCCAAAAGCGTAATGGTTGGCATGTATGCATTTAATAGCATAATCAAAAAAAAAATACGGAAACAACACAAAATAAAAATAACACTTTGACCAGCAGGATCTATTTATAAACAAGAGAATTACAATGGCATGTGATTAACGTATCTCATGATTTTTTCTCTACTAATAATGACTAACATTTTAGGCTTAACTACTGTATGATAAGGTTTGAATATTCATGAAGTTTCATGAAAATATTTCTTGGGGTTTAACAGTGACAGCCTGAATAAGCAAATGACTTCCATCTCAAATGTGAATATGCATTACACTTTCAAGTCAATATAAAATGTTGATGTTTCCTATAAATATCATTGGTTCCAAACTTAAACCTATGCATAGTGGTCACTGATGCATATGTTCCTTGCTGTGACCATGACCATGAGATGGGACATGGCTATGGCTTGTGACATGCTGTCTAGTCATATTTATAACTGGTTAAAGTATCATTATAATATCTTAAGTGATTCGAATGTTATTCCATGACAAGAATTCCAGTCAGAGTTACATCCTCCTTTGTTGTGCACTTCACCAAAAGGTAGGGGGCAAGGCAACTGAATATGACACACCAGCTATATACAATATATAATTATATAAAGTATGATTAAAAACCTTCAATATATATACTCCAAACTAAGGTACCACTTCCCTTTGACTTGGCCTTCACCTTGAGGTGGATGTGTGGTTACGATACTTGACATGCCATTTAGTCATACTTGGACAATATTCCATTAAAATATCATGGTCAGTGGTTCAATACTCCAGATAATGATACAATTCATCTAAGGACATTTTCCCATACCATGACCTTCATCTTGAGGCAGTGGGTGAGTGTATGGTATGTGACACACTGTCTATTCATGATATATGTTTGAGAAAATGTTCACGAAAATCTTTCCAACCATTACAAACCAGACAAGCAAATGTTAGTGAATGGACAGACAAAAACTGACATAACATAATACAGTGAACATTACATTATATGCCCACCATGTGTTTAATAGTCCTCTACGCTGTTAGCTAAATTTGTATATCGTAAACCATTTTTTCTTATTGCAGTTGCAGTGGCCTTTAATCGTCTGGCTCCAAAGCTGACAGACTTCTTTTTTCCTTGCTCTAACTGCAAGTCATCCACCAAGTTTGATCCAGGTCTGTATTGTGGAACTAACGTTAATCAGCAGAAACCATTTTTCTTCTTTCAGAGTGACTGTGACCTCTGACATTATTGAGCCCCCCAATCAACAGGGTTCTTATTCACTCAAGTGCAAGCCATTCATAAAGTTTGCTAGAGGTATATGATTTTACTGCAAAACCATTTTAATTCTTTCTGTCACAGTGATTTTGATGCTGACTTTAACCTTTGGACTCCAGAAGTCAAGAGGGTTCTTCCATTCACACAATTTGCTAACCAAAGTTGATGAAGAACTCAAGTTATTACAAACCACTTCTTTCAGAGTGACCCTGACTTTTGACCTTTAAAGCAAAAATCAATAAGGTTATTTCAATACCCTAAGTACAAGCCATTCACAAAGTTTGATAACTATAGATGGTGACAAGCACAATCTATTGTGCAGAAGTCATTTTTCTTCTTTCAGCCACATTGACCTTGACCTTCAAACTATTCTCCTTTATCACAAGTACAAGCCATCCACAAAATTTGGTAACTGTAGATGACGTAGAACTCAAGTCAGTAACCTTGACCTTCTGATATTAAATTTGTAAAGTGAAAGCTATCCACAAAGATCTGTAACTGTAGATGAACTTGAGTTACTGAGCAGGAACCATTTATCTTCTTTCAGTCAAATTGGTAACCGACTATAAGATGGACAACATCATAACATAATACACTCCATCTTATGACAGGCATATAAAAAGCAACAAGAATTATTCGTAATGTAAGGATACTGACAGAGTACATTCCCCCACCACTGTTGCCCACCTTACTGACAATCTCAGTCTGAAATGAAACAAAATAAATTTAGTCTTGCAAGTAAATAAAGTAAAGAAAAGAAGTAAATATGTAAACTTTTGTTTGACAAGAAACATATATGACAAGTCCCTCACATTTGGCTAGAAAAGACAAATAAATTGAATGTAAAATGCTTTAACAAAGATGTTGTTGTTGTAGGGTTTAACGAGATTTTTCAGCACAATATAGGCTATACATGGTGGCCAGTATAAATGGTGGAGGAAGAACCGTGAAAACCCCGGAAAGAACCACCGACCCATGAGAAACTGCTGGCAAGCCTTCTCACATACCCATATTGGCCAAACCCAAGACTCGAACTCACGCAGACTGAGGTGAGGTGACAGTGATCCGTAACGGTGAGCACTTTAGACCACTTGGCCACTCGGGGCCCCCGATTAATACAGGGCGAAATATCAATGGATGAAGAAATGGAGGGACACACACATAGGCAATATGTCGAGCATGTGCCAAGGCATGCTCAGGGTAACCACACTTTTTATAAACAAAAATGTCCTAGTCCATTCCTGGAAGTAATAGATAATTTCATTGTTCAATTATTGCCCTTACTGAATAGAATTTATTAAAAAAAACTTTTGGCTTGGAAAGCATGTATTTTTTAAATCAAAAGTGTTTTTCTATGTTGAGACTCTCCCATAACATCCAAATTTGATTTATGTCCATTTACTTAACCACAGGTTGTAACACAAGAAACAAATATAACTAATGAAAATTCATATACATCTATGTGCAGCTCATTTTAATTTACTGAATAAAATGTTAACTTTACTCTGCTTAACTGCTTCTGTTAGTATGAAGAAAGTTTTTTAAGAAAAGGGTTGTTTTAAATTTTGACAATAAAACCTAAAACTTATAAACCTTTGAATAAAAAGAATGACTAATTTTCTTTTTATACAAAATATCCACTAATGCTCTGGGAGCATTTTTCCAAGCACTCTTGATTGGGATGAGTGAGTTACAAGAGACACTCATCCCTGTCATCACTTAACATATCAAGCTTCAGAACTTGTTATGGGTAGAAAATGCACATTCTGAACCTCAGTGTGACTGTGTACTTGTTCAGCCTTCTCTGGATTGGAAGAAATGTGTCATGGATGGGAAAGACAAAAGAAGGGGGCTGGGTAAACAAAATCCAAAGTAGTTCTGAAACAACTTGGATCAACCATTCCTTTGGTAGAAAACAGGTCAATCCAAGCCTGCTGAAAAGGAAGACATTTGGTGCTGACAGGCAGGATGTCAATGGGTAGTCAAGGTGTAAAGTCACTGGCAATTCTTAGGAGACCCAGTTGTATTAAATTGTCTCTGAAAACTAAGGGAACTGCTGAGGTCAAAACTGCAGCTATTGGATGGTTTCCAGCCTTCTATCCTATTTGCTGATGATTGTTTCTCTGTTACAGGTGAGACTGTTGTGGCATCAATGCCAGAGGAGACAGTAAGAAAGTTGAAGATACAGCTCTTGTTTGGACTGCCTCTATACATCTTCCATTCAGCTGCGAAACATTGATACACCAAAGAGTTGTAAGCGCAGAGAAAACAATGATGCAGCTTCAGTGAAGACAAGTGGAAAATGGTATTTAATCCGACAAGATCTAAACTGGATGAAGTTCTCAGGGTGCTAGCCAAGGAATGATGGACAGTCCAGTTAATTAGCTTGTCAATGCTTGTTGTCTGCTCCCACTCAAGACCATTCCTCAATTGTTTTGGCAAAGCAAAAGGCTGCTACTGAAGCCAGGCCAAGCACAGGTAAAATGAACACCAAATTTTGCACCAACTTGGGAATGGCATGAAAAACATGGCAATCCACCTTATAAAACAGCACAGCTGATATGTTCACCGCTGCAATGTTTTTATCCAAGCTCAGCAAGCTGGCATTGTACACATCAAAGTGCATGCAGCACCAGCAGGATGACGATGATGCTGGCAGCTGGCACTATAAAAAGAAAGACTTTAAATTCTCCGAGTCATGGATCTTGCTTGAAAGATAATCATTTTTAATGTTTAATGAAGCCTTAACCTTGAAGGCCTGTCTTGCAGACAGTAGCAGTGTGCACTCAGATGGTGATAAAATTCTGCAAATTTCTTCAACCGCTGCTTCAAAACTAAACTTTATACACTCCATGGTGGGGTTGGAGTAAGCCAAATGATTGTCCCCACACTCAATACATGGCTTGTTTCTTGTAGGGTATCACTTCTATGTCTGCACAGATCATTTCTAGCAGCACTGACAAGGTCATGCCATCATTACTATATGTTGCAGAGAGCAGGAGGTGTGTGTTTGTTAACGTAGCTTTAACAATTTCAGTCATATCACTACAATGTCTGCAGTGTGGCAGTTTATAGTGATGTCTAGCACTGGGGCATCATGCCGCAGACATGCAGAATCCTGTCTCACCCAGTCACATTACCCTGACACCAGGTTGACCAGTCCTAACACTAACCTCTTAATGCTGAGCGCCAAGTGAGGCAACTGCTAGTACCATTTTTGCAAGTCTTTGGTATGACTCAACCAGGGTTTGAACCTGCATTCGAGGTGGACGCTCTAACCACTAGGCCATCAGAGTGGTCCCATAAAGCAGGAGGACATTCTCCCATCAACTTCAAGCGACATTATGAATGAAAGGCTAGTAACTGCAATGTCATTTCCTGTACAAGTCTCTACATTTGCAAAACTTCAGCTGCAAATAGGCTGAATGCAGTCTATGCATCTCTGAAAGCACTTGCACAGAACTGTGGACCATATTCCTTCCAAAAACTGAGTGCAGACGCTGTGTGGTCAAGTACTAAACCCTTAATGCCAGCAAGGCATATAAGATGTGTACCCTTGCTGACTTTCAATTTCTTGCACTTTAATATTAAGTCACCAATGTTCAATTGAAATGACAGGATTGACAAAAGCAAATGAAAATAAAGTGTTATGTACTCACTTTTAACAAAATAGAAATTCATTATTAAACATTCCAACAATACAAGTACAGTATGCCAATAAGACAATAAAAAAGTACCAACAAGACCAGAGTACAAGGTCAGAAATGGAAGTCAACAAATTGCTAAAAGTTCAATCAGGACATGAAAGTAATGATTCTAAAATTTCTAAATAATCAATACTACACCAACTTTCATGATAAATCAGTTCAAGTTGATTTTTTTGGTTATTAAGAGCAATGTGCTGCAGTGCTGATCATATTGCAGTGAAAGCTTGAACTAGTAAACATCTAGTCAATGGGTTGCCACCTATCAAATATGTATAATTTCACAACTTGTGCTGATTGAAGTACATCTCTTGGTTCAAATCACAGGCATGACTGCACTAAACATAATATTAGTAAAATACAATAAAGAAGTCTCAGAAATAATGCTTGAAAAAAACTGCAATAGTGACACAGTTTTGCTTTGATGTACATCAACTCTGCTAATATTATGTATTAAAAGGCAATAAAAGGTGTCGTGTTGTAGAACAAAGGCGTGCCAGCATCTACTTCTGACAAAATTCTATCTTTACCAAAGCCAGTTTCAAAGTTAGCACAATTAACTAGCTTGGATTTCTGTCAGAAAGCAAAAGAAAATCCACTAAATATAATCAAAAGGAACCATCAAAACATACAGCTTGTCAAAATCAAAAGTGAAATAAAATGTGTGGAAAATTATGACTTGTGTGTTAAGCCAAAACACAACACTATAATGGACTGATGATGATCTATAGTCAGAATTTTAACCTATATTTTGGTTACATTTTACATAAGACAGTTACATGCTTATCATCATCTGTATCTGTATTTTGTGAATGAATAACCAAAGGTGTAGTGTAATGTATCATCCATAACTAGACAGTCACTCTTGGTGCAGAAGAATAACTTACTGAATCTTCAGAGAGCAATGCAAGGTACTGTTCCGTTACATTACGTGTCAAGCCAACCTCCTTTGGTAATGCTTGAAGAATCTGGAAATAAAAGAAAGCAGAAGTTTTATTCAAGAAGTTTGCTGGTGACAAATGTATGTTTACTGCACAATCTGGATAATATAATCAGTCCATTATCAGACCAGTAAAATGACGTGACTTATAATATTTTGATATCGTTATGCCAAGAACAAGAATAAAAATTTGATCTTGAGATGTAATTATGATATAGTTCTCTTAATAAATAAAAATATCTACACACAATCAAAAGGAATAAATTAAGACAAATACAAGTATTTATCACATACTTATGTGTGAAATACAGAGATTTATTGGCAAAATAATTTTCATTTTTTTTATGCCTATACTTTCACATGTGAACATATATCTTTATATTTTCACATGTGAAAATAAAAGATTTCCAATCATGCCGTGAGATGCGTGATTGTGTGTGCCCACAAAAATTGTACCTGTGGGAACAAGAAAAACCCAGTACTCTGTGAGCTAGAACAAATAGAAACTGCCTTAAATTACAGACACGGAAATTAATCATTGATAAAGAAAAATGACCAGATGCCATTTGCATCTCTCTGAAGTTACTTTTGCTTATTTCCTTATTTATAAAGTAGGACTGGAATCTTATCTTGTATGAACTTGGCTAAACATTCACAACCTGCAATAAAGCAACAATTTCATCACCTTTCTCATTCAAAGAAAAGAATTCAAACATACACCTCTCCCTCAAGAACTCATGCACAGTGGTATCCAAAAGCTTAAACTGTACCATAACAAAGAAGGGGATGCCATCCCTGCTGGACACTGAGGAAAACCATTGGGGTGGGGTGTGTGGGTGATGGTGCTGTTTAATGGCTGAATATTCTTTAGTTAATCGCACTGTGAATAATTTTCTATAAATAGCATTTTTTAATGAAATTGATTGCCTTTTTTGTATAAATTACCTTTATTTTCAAGATACACATTATTTCATTGCAAGAAGCAGTGAAAATTCTTCCCATCCTTGAGGAAATCTCTGAGTGCCAATTCAGGCCTTAAGTTCACTACAAACTCTGGAACTCACTGCTCCATAATGAAACCTATCTCTGAGTTAAATCTTTATAATTCACCAAGTACTCATTTCACTTGGTTGCCTTGCTGTCTTTGATAACTTTTATGAATGAATGGCTAATTTAAGTTAGTTTAGTTATTTTACTTCAATTGACAAACTGAAGTGGGTTGACTGACTCACAACCTTGACCTCTAGCTCTTACACAGGTAGGATTTGCGTGCCTTTGAAGTTTTCTTTTATTTTACCCCTTATCTGATTTGATACAAATACAAAATTAATGTGATAATATAAAGCAGGTCTGCTATTGACTGAGTGTAATCATACACTTCCAGATGTCAGAGATCAAAGCATGGTTGGCACTTAATTTGGTTATCACAGAAATGCATACAGACATAGTTGTGATAGCAGAATTACATTATTCATATGCGAACACAAGGGGGCATATATAGCATTTATAATGATTACAGTGAAACTGAATGAAAAAAAATAGAACTAAATCCAACTCTGATCGGGGGCCCCGAGTGGCCGAGTGGTCTAAAGCGCTGTCCGTTACGGATCACTGCCATCTCACCTCTGTCTGCGTGGGTTCGAGTCTAAGATTCGGCAAATATGGATATGTGAGAAAGCTTGCCAGTAGCTTCTCATGGGTCAGTGGTTCTTTCCGCGGATTTCCCGGTTTCTTCCTCCACCATTAATACTGGCCGCCATGTATAGCCTATCGTGTGCTGAAAAATGGCGTTAAGCCCCACAACAACAACAACAACAACACCAACTCTGATCACAAATAACCCTCTGACTGGTTCAAAAGATCAACCAGAGCCATGAGAGATCCAGGGTAATGTTATAAGCTCCATTGCCTTCAGCCAGCTGAGCCAACCATTCATCTAGTGCAGCACTAAAAACCTCTATATTTGTCAGTATGATATAGTTCTGAACCTAATGAAGATAAATTAGGTGAAACTAACCTCTGTGAATGACACTGGCGCTGTTACAGGGGCATGACTGGCTGATTTCACCTCACTTATTCTCAGCATGGTTCTCAATACTTCTGAAGCTTTCTGTGAGGACAGAAGATGCATTATAGTTACAATAATATTTGTTAAGATTTGCAAGATGCAAAGCAATTTTATTACACATTCAAAACATAAAATTTTTTAAATATTAAAAAATTAATGCAGAATCGAGTTCTAGTTTGAGCAAATGAATGTCTATTGAACCAATGTTAAAATCAATAGAGGCTCTTGCATAAGTGCTAAATTCAAAAGAAATGTATGAAACAAATAATCTCTCTATTTTGCGAGCCTTTGCAAGCAAAAGATTGAAATTATTTGACAAGTTTAATAAATTTCATTTGAAATGGTGAAAAATAATAATTTTGTCTGACCAAACCACTGAATGATGAATTGACTCAAATACATTCAGATGTCTTAGTTTTTATGAGGGCTGTTCCATTTAAACATACATGGTACCCAGGGAAGGTAGTTTTTAAAAAATATATGCCAGGGTACTTTGATTTCACAGAGTTCATATTAAAATAATAAGAAAATTCTAAATTGCATCTATAGGTGAGTACCACTATTTAAAAGTGCCTTCCCTGGGTCCCAGGTATGTTTTAATGGAACAGCCCTGACCATACTTTACAAGATATTATGACATTTGTAATGTTTAGAGACAGAACCAATATGTAGACATAAATACAGACCATTACATGAGTGCTATTTTCCAAATGAAATTTATTAAACAAGTCAAATAATTTCTATCTTTTGCAAGCCTTTCATAAATTTCATCAGAAATGAGCCTCAGTGATGAAACATATTAATTGTATCAGTGTGTACACTTTAGGCATACAGTAATATTATACCTAGCTTATCAGTGTCCGTACTTTATGCGTACAGTAATATTATACCTAGCTTATCAGTATGTATACTATAGGCATACAGTAATATTATAACTAGCTTATCAGTGTACATACTATAAGTATACAGTAATATTATACCCAGTTTATCAGTGTTCATACTTTATGCATACAGTAATATTATGCCTAGCTTATCAGGATGTATACTATAGGCATACAGTAATATTATACCTAGCTTATCAGTGTACATACTGTAAGTATACAGTAATATTATACCCAGTTTATCAGTGTACATACTATAGGTATACAGTAATATTATAACTAGCTTATCAGTGTACATACTATAAGTATACAGTAATATTATACCCAGTTTATCAGTGTACATACTTTATGCATACAGTAATATTATACCTACCTTATCAGCATGTATACTATAGGCATACAGTAATATTATAACTAGCTTATCAGTGTACATACTATTGGTATACAGTAATATTATACCTAGCTTATCAGCATGTATACTATAGGCATACAGTAATATTATACCTAGCTTATGAGTGTACATACTTTAGGTATACAGTAATATTATACCCAGTTTATCAGTGTACATACTATAGGTATACAGTAATATTATAACTAGCTTATCAGTGTACATACTTTAGGTATACAGTAATATTATACCTAGCTTATCAGTGTACATACTTTAGGTATACAGTAATATTATACCTGGCTTATCAGTGTACATACTATAGGCATACAGTACTTTTATATCTAACTTGTCACTGCATATACTTTAGGCATACAGTAATATTATACCTAGCTTATTAGCATATATACTATAGGCATACAGTAATATTATACCTAGCTTATCATTGTGTATATTTTAGGCATATAGTAATATTATACCTAGCTTATCATTGTGTATACTTTAGGCATACAGTAACATTAAACCAAAATAATGAAAACAGCAACTGATGTAGAAGATAAATGATGTAAAAAAATGTTACCACAACCTCTGAATGTTGATGCTGCTGATACCAAAGTTGAGACACAACAGAAAACCTTAACATATTCAAGCTACAAACATTAGGCATTTTAAAACACTTCATATTTAAAGGATTCAGGAACTTCCAAGGATTGAAAATCAATTACACAACAACAAGAAAGGCTGCACATGTAATGTGTATAATTGATTTTCAAGCTTCATGACCTAATGAATCCTATAAAATATGAAATTCAATCATTACAATTACACATAGTTATAATAATGAATCACAAAACGTAAGTAACTAAACTATATAATAACAACCATTTACAAATATTGTCAAGGCAAGTGAATACACAAGTAGTTCCCTTCCAATGTTATTAACTAGTAACCACAAGTTTTAGGCCTCAAATGATAAGATTTTAAGGAATTAACAAACGCTTGGTAAAATTCTGCAACTGTATGGTAATATTATACCAAAGTCTCAGCTGAATACAGCAAAATGATGTCAAAAATGTACGAGTTCCAGATGAATACAGCAAATCATGTCATTGATTTACAAGTTTCAAATGAATACAGCAAATCATGTCATTGATTTACAAGTTTCAGATGACTACAGCAAATCATGTCATTGTCTTACAAGTTTCAGACGAATACTACAAATCATGTCATTGATTTACAAGTTTTAGATGACTACAGCAAATCATGTAATTGATTTACAAGTTTCATTTCAGATGAATACAGCAAATCATGTCATTGATTTACAAGTTTCAGATTATTAAGTAAATCATGTCATTGATTTACAAGTTTCAGATGAATACAGCAAATGATATAGAAGATTTACAAGTCTCAAATGAATACAATAAATGATGTCATTGATTTACAAGTTTCAGATGACTACAGCAAATCATGTCATTGTCTTACAAGTTTCAGACGAATACTGCAAATCATGTCATTGATTTACAAGTTTTAGATGAATACAGCAAATCATGTCATTGATTTACAAGTTTTAGATGACTACAGCAAATCATGTAATTGATTTACAAGTTTCGTTTCAGATGAATACAGTAAATCATGTCATTGATTTACAAGTTTCCGATTAATAAAGCAAATCATGTCATTGATTTACAAGTTTCAGATGAATACAGCAAATGATACAGAAGATTTACAAGTTTGAAATGAATACAATAAATGATGTCATTGATTTACAAGTTTCATATTCTACAACAAATGCAGACAATTTATAAGTCTCAGATGAATACAGTAAATGTAGACAATTTATTAGTTTCAGCAAATGCAGCAAAAGATAAAGAAGATTTACGAGTTTCAGATGAAAACAGCAAAATTAAACTGAAGATTTATGAGTTTCAGATGAATACAGCAAGTGCAGATGATTTGAGTCTCGGATGAATACAGCAAATGTAGATGATTTATGAGTTTCAGAGAATACAGCAAATGATGTCAAACAGTTATGAGTTTCAGAGGAATACTGCAAATGGTGCTGAAGATTTACAAGTCCCAGATGAATGCAGCAAATGTAGATGATTTACGAGTCTCAGATGAATACAGCAAATGATGCAGAACATTTACAAGTTTGAAAACCTTGGACACATAATCTTAACATTGGTACCATTTGTGTCCACAAAGTTATAAGTACTTTATATATTCACTTATAAGTTGAGTTCAACTGCAAACAATATAGACCCTGATCTGCCATCGCATAATGTGCTGGCAGATTAGGGTCTACATTCTACTGATTACTCCTAACAAACTGCACAGACCCAAATCTGCTGGTGCATTATCTGACATCAGATCTAGACCTGTGCAGTTTGTAGTTGGACCTGACTTGTAAGTGAACATGTCTTGACATTGACAGGCAAAAGAAAAACAAGATTTATTATAAACCAATATAAAATTTTAACTATAATGTATCAACTTCTGTGACAGATAAATCAACAAAAAAGAATTTTTAACAAATAAACAAAAGTTCTACACCTAACATCAGCTAAGACTACCTTGTCAACTTTACTAGCTATTGCTGCTACAATTGCTTGGTCCCGGAAATGTTGATGAAATCTGTCAAAGTTCACTCTCCAATAGATCCCATCTTCTTTCTAAAATGGAGATGCTCATTAAATCAACACATGTACAACATTTTATAAAAATCCACACAAATTCTTCTTTACGTGATGATTACTGCCATTAAGGGTATTGCACATGCCAGGGGAAAAAAAAAAAAAAAAACAACATAGTAAACCTTTGATACAGTATGTACTGAATTTTAAATTAAGTCTAACCACAAACTACACAGACCTTGATCTGCCATCACATAATGTGCTGGCACATCAAAGTCTATGTTGTTTGTTCTACTGACTGCTCTTAACTGCTTCAACCCAGATCTACTGGCATATTATGGAACAAAGTAGATCTATAACCATGCAGTTTGCAGCTGGACTTGACTTATAGGTGAATACATCTGGTAACCACTTATCTAACACTTGAATACTTGCTTCACTTCAAGGACTTTATGGTTCCCAAGCAATCCAATCTGGTCTCTGACCTGAGAAAACTCAAAATGACCCAAAACACTATTTACATAAGAGATAACAATCTGGGATTTTAGGAAGTTGCTGGAGTCATCTGTTCTCTGAAATTTTCAACAGACAGGGGGCAGCACCACTTCAGTTAGAAGTCAGGAAAAAAATTAACCACCTTACCTACCCAGTCCTAATATGGTGGGTTGCTAAAGGTCACACCAACAATTTTTAAGTTTAGGCCTGAGGATTGTCCAAGATGTTACTGTTGATTAAAAAACATCCTTTCTCCTATCTTGCAAAAAATGCATGTGCTTCTGTGTTTTTATCATGTAACCATGTTAATTTAAGAAATTTCTGTAATACAGTGAAACCTGTTATGACAGACTGCCCCTTTGCCAACAAAAAACAGTCTCTCAAGACATGTGGTCTCTCATATCAGGTTTGTACAAAAAGACCAGTTTCCAAGGTCCAGCTTCAGAACAATTTAACGAAAAATAACCACAATCACTGTACATATATTCTATTCTTTATCGATAGTTCTTTTGCTAAAATATTGTATGCATTCATCTAGAAACAAAAATATATAGCAATAAAGATACACTTCTATCATTATACATGAAATCACATTTACATTTGAAGATCACACGTATTAGCATATGAAATGGCTTCTGATTTACTTGTTTCCTTTATAACAACCTAAATTTGTTTTACCGACGTTTAAACCACTTTTTTGTGAGTGGTCTGCTCTTTTTCACTTCTTTCAGTTACAATAATTATTTTCTCCAGCCTTAAAATTTGTCTCAATTTAGCTGGAGGTTTGTCCATTGTTATTAAGTTCTAGGCATTAACATTATTACTGCTCAGTTGTATTATCAAACATAAAGATGGTTCTGACTGGGCTTTGGGAAAATATGAAAAATCTATACATGTGCATTGCATATCTAACAATTACTGAGATAAAAAGAAACAATTATCTCATCCAGAAACAGTACCATTTACTCAGAGACAAAAGTGAACAGTCTCATTCTAAGAAGACATACAGGGATTAACTATATAAACAAAGTGTGTAACCCAGTCGCACCAACTTGAATAGATGACAGCTTTGATTGGGATGTAATCACTTAACATTGGGGAAAAAACAACAAACATCACAAGTCTTGAACACTATCAATCAAATCCCGCAAACGATTCTCGCTTGCTGTTTTAATAGACAATGACCTTATTCACAACCAGGCAATACAGATTAACTCTAAAGACAATATACATGACCACTGTGTCAATTTCGGCACTACAATGGCAATTTGTGACATGTACATTAGCCTGATTTATGGACTGTAGCGTTTATCACCAGTAGCCACAATCCTTTTTTCTTTTTTAAAAATTATTCTTTTTATGTTTGCTTTTGATCAGAATAATCACTACTAATCAAGCGGTTGTTGTAACAATTGATTATATATAGGTCAGTGGTGTCTATGTTCTCGCGATACAGTCATTCATAGGGATTTCTGGGTTCTACTCTATGATAAGGCCGGGAAGCAGGCTAAGTGCAGGAATAATTAGTCTGGTTTCCCTGCTTCAGATGCTCCCTGCATTGCTCTCCCCTATACGAATAGTGGAGAACAACGCAGGTAGCATATGAAGCGGGGAACCACAGTAGGGATTAATCTACATGTACTTCAGTCTGGTTTGCAACAGAAACTATAAAACACTATAAGCATACCTAGAAAATTTTAGATATCGGTAGCCAGGCCTATTTTTTTTTTTTTTTATAATGGTATAAGCAGTCATTGTTGCAGGGATTAAATAAAGGTAAATGAAGTTTATCCTCGTTTTTGCGATGCAATCGTTCATAGCAGTGTCAAAATGCATATTTTGCCAAGACTTCGTGGTTGCTGCTTGCGTTCAGCAGGTGGTCGCTCATGTCAGATAATTTATATAATAAAATCAATCTGTGCATTATGATTGTGGTTGGAAATGACAGGTGGTCGCTCATAGCAGAGGTCGCTCATAAGTCTTTGCTGTAATAAATCTACATAAAAAGAAAACTAGAGTTTCTGTGTTCTAATCATGTAACCATATTAATTTAAAAATTTGTGTAAATCTACATAAAAAGAAAAGGAGATTCCATTTAATACTATATTCATCAGTATCAACAAAATCAGGGGTTTACTTTAGATATACAGCACTCACTCAGTATAAGACCCTTCATTATAACACCATTTCTCTTTCAAGGCAGATATGGTCTTGGATCCCATTTTATTACGTAGTAGTGAATACGGTCAATGTATTTTATTATACTGTAATCTCACTATAAGGCAGTCAACTCTGTGGCTCCCATGGACAGCATTATCAGTACTGTATCATATACTTCATTATAAGCAGTCTCACTATAAGGTCATTAACTTTATGACTAACATGAACAGCATTATAATGAGGGAGTGCTGTAACATAAACTATATTACAAAGCAGTATCAAGTCTATTCTATGGCTCCACCTGATAATAAATAACGAATCTGCCATATTTGTAAACTGTTTTATCTACAAGACTGTTTGAACCTTGAATTCCAAGATTTAATGAATAAAGGACTATGTACGCTTTAAAAAGATTTTTCATTACTTCAAGTGCATCTAAAGAAGAATCTTACTGATGCTGTGTCTCCAGTTTTCTGCCGTTTGACTGGCTGATCAGACTTGTCCAATGATCGTTTTCTCTTTACTCTGCCATCACCTGAATATAGAGGAATCCTCATAAACACAAAAAACGTCTTCAAAGCAATACAATGGTGACTTGCTAAAAATACTGCTACCCCTTTAATAACATGGGAACCATAATGGAGCCCATTAAAATTGTATTGTAAGCATGTTGCTGCATCTGTAACAATGTAGGTAACATAATGGATCTCATTAAATTGGTATTCTTAACTGATCATTGCCTGTCTAATAATGTGAGTACCATAAATCTGTACTTGAAGCATGTTGATGAATGTTCTCTAATAATGTGGGTACTAATACTAGATTCCATTAATTTGGTTCTCTGATTATACCACTGTTCCTCTAATAATGTGGGTACTAATATTGGATCCCATTAAATTGGTACTCTAATTATATCATTGCCTCTCTAATAATGTGGATATTAATACTGAATCCCTTTAAACTGGTACTCTAATTATACTGATGCCATTCAAATAATGTGGGTATTAATACTGGATCCCATTAAACTGGTACTCTAATTATACTGCTGCCACTCAAATAATGTGGGTATTAATATTGGACCCCATTAAATTGGTACTCTAATTATACCACTGCCTCTCTAATAATATGAGTACCATAATGGACCCTATTAAAGTGGTCAAACTTTGTTTTATCATTAGTACTTATTTTGATTTCTGGTTCAGGATAACTATCAAAACACTGCATTCAATACCGTACATACTCATTTATAAGTCAAGTACAAGCTGAAACAATATCTACCTTGATCTGATCTTGTTTAATGTGCCAACAGGTCAGGATTTATGTTATTTCTTCTACTAATTACTAAGAAAATTTATGCAGTGCCAGATCTGGGTCTATGCAGTTTGCAGTTGGACTCGACTTATAAGAAAGTATAATGGTGCTCTATTTTGTGCTTTAAAACATGATCACAAATTTATATTAATGTGCTTCATGAAGAATACATATATTATTATATTGAGGGAATAAAGAAAAACTAATCCATGAAAATACACTCTGGGTAACAAAGAACAAAAAATCTGTACCCTGCCAACCATGATGATGCTGTTGCCGCAGAACTCATACCTACCTTGCAACAGATTTATGCGATGACAGGAAAAACGCTGTATATACTCACTTGTAAGTCAAGTCTAAATGCTAACTGCACAGACCGAAATATGAAGTTACATAATGTTCTAGCAGATCTAGCTCTGTGCACTTTGTTAGGAGTAATCATTAGAACAAAACACAGATCCTGATCTGCCAGCAAATTATGCAATGGCAGATCAGGGTCTATGTTATCTGCAGCTGGACTTGACTTATAAACAAGTACATATGGTAATTTTACTACATCTTCACCCTGCCAACCATGATATTACTGTTACAAGAACTCATACCTACCTCACCAAACTATTTTCTGTATCTCATCAGTTACTTTTGCTTATAGATACCAAATTCTATTTTGCCAAAGTAATTTTAAAATGCCTTGTAATTTTCAGGCATCATTTTAAAATAATTTTATTTACCATTCATACTCACTTATAAGTCAAGTTCAACAGCAAACTGCACAGACCCAGATCTGCCATCAAATAAAGCACCAGCAGATCTGGATCTGTGGAGTTTGTTAGCAGTAATCAGTACAACAACAAAACACACAGACCCTGATCTGCAGGTGCATGATACTATGGCAGATCAGGATCTTTGTTGTTTGCAGTTTGACAAGACTTATATGCGAGTACATATGGTAAGCAATGTATGTTAACATTCAGAACTGTAGCTGTGCAATGACAAAAGACAGATTAATATCACTTTCAGAAAGTGGAGGAATGGTATGCTCATCAAAAAGTTATCTATATGATCCAAATCATCAAAAGTTGGAAGAACTACCTATCAGATCACTGATTCAGATATAACACATACCATTTGTTTAAGACTATAATATCTGTGGAGAAAAAAATAAAAAATCATCAAAAACATTACAAGAATATGTCACCTTTTATTGAAAGTGAAAATCTTTAGAGTCAAAGTCTTCATCTTAAACATTCTGTTTAACACTTCGATTGTCGATGATACTAAAATCCTGACATGAAGCAGTTATGTACACTAGAATTAGTTTTAGTGGAAAACAATATTTAAAAGAAATAACCTAGCAAAAAATAGATCCTAATTTCTGTAATTTTATAAAATACTGTTATGAATTCAAAGTAACGGAGTGTAATTTAGTTTGCTATTAGTCTTAAATAAGTTTTAGTATTGGAAAACACAAATGGGGATTGATTTATTAGTTCTATTAGTAATATTTACACTAGTGCTGTAACTATCTGGAAAATTGTAACCAAGATTCATCCTAACTGAAGCTGTCAATGGGTACATGAGTAAATTTATCTATCATTAGACTGCTGTCTAATTTCCTTATTTTTTCTATTTATAGTAACTGTACATGAAACAGTTCCAAGAAAACAGGCAGGTTTCTTGAATGTGAAACCATGTCACAGATTCTATATATTTTGATTCACATATATACGTAGCAGACCAGCCTAAATTGAAAATAATTGGCACCAGATATTAAGAGAAACAGGCTTTACTGATGCGACTCAAGATGTTATATGACTGAAAAATGTTAGAGGAGAGAGATTTTGTTAAACTTAAAAACATGTTGCCTAAGGAAAAGGACAAATCAATGGCACTTAACAAATTCTGAAAGAAAAATTCAACAGTGATGTAATACAGCTATCATCATTTGTGGATTTCATGACTATTCAGCAAAAGTTCAACATGTAGACTAGGTAAAGTGAGTGTTATGCATAAATAACTTATCGATTTGTTTTACGTCAATACTCTCGTACCAACAACAAATCCACATGGATTTAGTCGATTTGTGACAATAATTTTAACTGTAGATCCAATTAAGTAGCAAACACAGATGTACATTTTTCACAGTTTTCTGTAGGTATGGCATGTAATATATAGATTGCTCTTTTTATGCTCAGATTACACATTTTTGCCACTTACATTAGTAATAATTATGCTTATACCTCTACTGGGGGGTTGGCATGTATGAACCTAAAACAATGCAGTTCAGGTTCACATTTCCCTTTCATCGAGTACCTCAGTAACTGATTGTTAGGGTCAATGGGCACCCAGTAGAAGTTTCCTAAATTTTCACAGCTTTAATTCTAACAATCTATTTACATTTCTTTGCATTTAATGATCAATCCAAGTTATATTTATTAAGCTTTTCATTGGCAGATGATGATAAGAATTTAAAACATTCTGGATTTTGTATTTTTTAATACACTATTATTTTCCTGTGGGCTGAAATAAACTAGATGAAACTGGCTAAGTAATGTCAGTTTTCACACATTAGTTTAGTGATTACTTTTGATGCATAACTTAAGGAATAACTTAATACTGCATACACATAGGTTGGTTTGGATTTTTCATCTGTCAATTTTTTAAACTAAAACATTTTGGACAGCACATATTTTTTGTGATCCAGAAACACTTTTTGTTAGTGCCTAGATGCAACTGCTCAGGAAGTGTGTGTGTATGTGTGATTTAGACTTTAATGTAGCTTTAATAATTTTAGTCATGTCACCATGCACCATGATGTCTGCAGTATGGCAGTTTATAGTGATTTCTAGCACTGGGGTATCATGATGCAGACATGTAGCATCATGTCCCACCCAGTCACAATATCCTGACACCAGGCCGACCAGTCCTAGCACTAACTACTTAATGCTGAGCATCAAGTAAGGCAGCTACTAGTATCATTTTAATAAGTCTGTGGTATGACTCAGCTAGGGTTCGAACCCTTGACCTCCAACATCCAAGGCAGTCACTCAAACCAACTAGGCCACCGAACTGGTCTTCTCAGGAAGAAATTTCCCTCTTCCAAACCAGCATAAGTTGTACAGTCATAAGCTACTAAAACTGATTAATGCCCTCTATACCACTGTTTGTATGGGATGATAACTGCCCTAACTACAGTAATGTTGCTGACTGTGAGCTGGTTGTCTATATACAGCATGAATAACCCATCATATGCAGAGCCTGAGCTGGGATACTGATGTTTTCATTTTGTCAAACATATAGATAAATGAGAGGCTTGGTTCAATCAACATGAGCAAGGTATAGAAAGCCCATTATTACTGATGCAGAACAAGCTTGTGCTAATAACAGGTAATTAATGAAAATAGGAGAAAAGAAATGGTACTATTCTGCATTCACTGGCCACATGCTTCACTTTGTATACATAATTTATAGCTTCAACATAATTATGCAGACAATCTCCATAGGGTCATGGGAGCGACAAAATGAAACTTAACTTAGGGACAGAACCATGGCTGAATATAAATAATTTACCTTTCAAGAACTTAAAAATGAAAATACCGCATTTAGTCGGCACTCAAGGTTTCTTTGAAGCAAATTAGATAACACCTTTTCTTTCTGAAAAGACCAATTGGCAACTCACTAAGAATACAGCAGGAGCAGAAACTAGACTTAGGAGGGTCCTGGGCATAATGCTATCCAAATTTCTGAGTTCAGGAAGAATGACTAAAATAACTTCCAAGTCACAAGCAGAGAATCCAAGCTATCACAATGATACAAATTTTTTCTAGTAAAGTATGTTTCTTTGAGAATACTTACTCAGTCATAATACCTGAGGAGAACTACTATTACCTTGCAATCCAGCCCTCCCAGATAACTTTTAGCTAAAAGAAGCTAAAAGTTATCTGTCCACAAAGGTGGTGGTCAGGTAGAGTGATCTCCCCTTGATACAGGGATTGGAGCCAAATCCCATGAAAATCTCAGTTACTACTGGAGCAGAATGTACGTTCTTTATATGGATGTAAATGTGGGGAGGGTGGGAGTGCGTATGTGTATTATGATGGGGTAAATATTCTAAAGCAATATATTTTACTAGAAAAATTTGTTGTTTTTTTTAAATACATAACCAATTATAATACCTTATGAGAATAGGTAAGAGGTGGAGGGAGATACATCCCCTTACCAGAGAGATGCCATCTCCAGACCCCTAAGGTATGTGAGACAGATTCTAGATCACCTGTCTGGCGAAGGCTACATCTTTCAGGAAATGGCTTCAAAAAGGGAAAATTTTCCCACCCACATATCCAGTAGAAGTCGTGAAGCTGCATCACATGAACCTGTCGAATGACCTGGAAAGGTGACCTGTTGCACAACAGCTATAAGATTGAGTTGAGCCCTTTGCGATGAAGGATCTCTTGGATGAAATGGGAGAATGTCGACACTGATATCCATCCCACAGCCTGGATAATGTCAGTTAGAGAACAGTTCCTATCAAATGTTATGACTATGGCAGCAGCTCTAACCTTGTGCACCAAAATGCATAACAAATTCATTTCAGCTGGTGTTGTTTCTCTAAAAGCAGTGCAAATAATCCATGTAATCCAGGATGAAAGGGTCTATGCTAATATATCTTCCAGATCATGTTTGAGAGGTAAAAACAACAAGTGTGATCTCCCTCAATGCAATGGCTCTGTTATTTTAGATACCACTTTAAAGCTCATCCTGGATCTTGTTCATGGTCTTCAGCTGAAGTGTCCAGAGTAGACGGTGATTTCACTACAAAAGTCTGGTATGGATAGGAGCCCGTTCTTTGCAATAAAAGAGGGTAACATCATGAATGAAATTGACCCATCTTGTCAATGTAATTTAGGTCCACTAATAAGGCCTATATTTAGCTGATTCTGCCTGCTGTAGCTAATGCAAATGAGGAGGAAAGTGGTGAGGAGGCAGGACTTGTATGATAGGTGAACTAATTAAGCTCCTGAGAGCAGTTCAATTAGTGTTTTATTCAGCAAAGTTAAATCCCATGACAAGTCCACTTGGGCAAGGGTCCAGTGTCATTGGCCAGGTAAAATCCAAACAAAGTAGAACATCAGACAGGTCTTTGATACCACAGTGTGCAGGTGACTGTGGAATGGTTAGTTGAACTGTGATGGGTGCTGTTTCTCATCAAAGAACCCAGAAAGCCAGGTATTGTGGTATGGATGTCTCCATTGGAATAAAGTGCTCTGGTGTGAACCACTGAGACTATATTCCACTGCCTTTCTATACTGACCTGGTTGGTCCTGTATTCCCTATTTTAGAAGAGTAAGCAGGATGAAGAGACACTCAGAAACTTTTGGTTTCTGTACCATGTTCAGAATCCAAGGTGTTTAGATGTGTATACATTCGACCATTCCAGTGAATAGGAAGCTGCTGTTGTCCAGGCCTTTGGGCCCCGGATTGTTGTCACAAAGGCTGGGACTGTTGGCATTCCACCTTGTCACTGAGGTCCATCATAAGCTGAGCATGTATCATATGAACCTGAGGGATAAAAAAGCCATTCTGTTTGAATGAGATCCTACTTGCAGAAAAATAGGTCTGCCATTATATTAGCCAGCCTAGGATATGTCAAGCTGAACCTGGATTGTTGTTTTGAAAATCCCAAACAAGAATACAAAGGTCCAAGTACTTGTTCCACTTTGCTGTTCAAGATCAGTCACCTGAGTGAAGTTATCAGGAAGAATGAGAATTTTATTCCTGTTTAGGTTCACCAGTCACTAATGACAGGCTTTCCAAAACGGAGTCCATTTCAATGATGTGGACAAATGAATAATGATTTTGAGACGGTCATGCTCCTATGTTAGTCCGAAAAGGTAAGAGGCCTGCTCCCCCCAGCCTTCTGTGTATACATCCAATGGGACTGTGATTGTCAGAGGATGTGTTTGCAGAGCTATCACGGATGCGAGTCCAAAATGCTTTTATGATGCAATCTTGAATGGTTGCCGCTTGAGAGATGGTCCAATTGTCAAGTTTCAATCTCCACTTGGACCATGTAATCACTGTTAAGAGAGCCCAACAAAGTGACCAAGGATTAAGACATCCACTGCCATAATGTGCAAAACTCGGCCAGCGAATGAATACTCTAGCAGTTGGATTGCTCCGAAAAGGCACAGAACTTACCACTGCATGAATTCAAATCTCATTCCTGCGGACACATTCTAAGAATCCAGACCTTGAAAGGATATGAGGTCTAAGATGTTCTTGCTGACAATAGACTGAGGATGAAAGGAGAGTAATATGTAAAATCATGTCTTGCTCCCAAATATAGCTAGACTGTTGTACACAAATCACTGAACTTGTGGAAGCCATTTGAGAGGGAGCATGAAATTAGGTCTCTTTCAAGACCACAATGATTGTGCAGTCTTCACAATGGACATGCTAGGACCTGTTGTTGTTGTATTCCATCTCAAATCCAAGACTGTAACAGCTGATTGAATGTGCTTAGGTTGAGGATCAACTTGTAAGTGTCACGCTGGAAATGACAGAACTCAGGCCACTGGGTTAAATGGGGTACTGAACATGATACAGAGCCACCAGGAATTGGTACGTTCCCCATGTATTTGTGGGAAATTTTTTCCCATTCAACCACAGAAGATCAGAGCCATCTCCATACCATGATCAGTGATAAGGGTGGGATGGGGGGGGTCTGTATGTATGTCAATGAGATAGAGATGGTCTCGTGTAATGCTGGTGAAAAGAAGCAACCTCCCTCTGACTCTTCCAAGAATTGTTTCCCAGTGGCATGTGCTCTAGGGACATCCCTGCAACCTTGTTGGTTACCTCGCAAACATTTCTGCATTGCATCTTTTCCCATCCATTGTAACTTCATACCTGCTATTATGATTACAGGAAGTTGTGTCTCTGTTATAAAATGTACCATCCTGTGAATAAGCCCCCAGTTATTCTGTTGACTAAACTCATTCGGCGCCTTGAATCAAGACAGTGACCTATCATGTATATGTTTTTGTCATGGATCCAACATTAACTTGTATGTGGCTGAGTCTGAGCAAAATGGAAGTAGGTCATCTGTGTGGGGAGAATGTCATCTTATCCATTATGTTGAGATGGATTACAGGATGTCTGATCCACGTAACCAGTCCATGCATCTGCTGTGTGAAAGGATACTTTGGCTGTTGGCTTAGCTCTTTCCCTCACTGTACAGGAATAGAAATAGAGTTGAACCCTGAAGTGGTAAGGCCTATTAGGAATCAGCAACAAGTCCAGTGGTGGTGACTCATAAAGACTCTTATTGTGGAAGCAACTGAAGGTAGAATCTTCCACTGATAACTTTCACCTGATGTCAGAACTGTATACCCGGCAGGTGATGTAGAGAAATGACAGAAGTCCACTGGGATAGGGTGAGAAAATTCAGTTCATTCCTGCAAGACAGAGATTAATTCATCTAAAAATGACAAGGGAACAAATACGTGTTTCTTTGGTTATAGATTAAGGTAGTGACGTTGACATCTCCTGTGTTACCAGCAGGGTAGTTAGAGAAGAATGTCGATGATGGTTGCCCACTACACTTGCAGCACTTATGAGTCAGAGCCCATTAGTTCTAACATGTTGCTAAGTAGAGTTTCTTACATGGCAGAGGTTTGGGGGTGAGTGAAGAGATGTCTCTTGAAAACTGAGGCTCCAAAATGGACATCATATAAAAGAAGTGTTGGGGTACCATTCGCTAAGATCAGTCCATGATGGTATCCATGTAAACTGTACATCTTCCACAGAAGTGCCTCACAGCACTATGCGTTTTGACTGATCCAAGAGAGTGCCTGGATAGACTGGGCGCCCGCCACATGCCAAGTCTATTCACGATAACCTTGGCAGCACTATGCAATTCATGGAAATGGACAAGTTCATTTTGGCTGATGCTGTAAAATAAAATTGTAGCCATGGCCCATTACGATCAGAGACATATGGCCATGTCTGCTTGTGGAATTTCATGGCTAACCTAGCTGGCATGATGCTGTCCAGTTTGTGAGGTTGGGATGGGTTACAGGATGTTTGATTCACATATCCACTCCATAATTCTGATACGAGAGACTTTTAACTGATGTTGGTTGCTGCTCTTCATGCCCTTGGATGCAATCAGATGTCCCCTAAGATATGATTGACTTCTGTCCATAGTCTGACATGTCTTCAAGGGGTGACAACCAGAGGGACTAAGATTGTTGAGTGGTTGTCTGACTGGTCTCACTCATGGTCTAAATTTGCAAGACAGAATAAAGAAGACCCTCTATACATTTATTGTAGTTAGTGTCCTGTTTTATGAGCAAGTGAGAATCCATGCAGAGTTACCCACAAAGATAATTACCTGTAAAGGGGCACATGTGATAAGTACAGGCAGATTAGAGCACAGCTATGAATATTTAGAAAGTAAACACTAAATAATCAATTCCAGAAGTAATAACCCATAGGTGTGTGAATTTGACTGCCTGCACAGGAAGAATCACTGCAGCATCACTTATAGTACTTACATGCTTGAACAGGAAGTAAGAAAAATCAATTCTAGTTACAACTTACCAGTAGGAAGGCCAATGGATTGTCAGATAAAAACATCACTCAATTGAGCAGGATGCTGTTGAGTAAACCATGTGTAGAAAACTTACCTGTACTTGTCCAACCAGAGTGGAAGCTATACAGTAATATAAACAAGTTTCTACATTACACATAAAAACTGCAAAAAAAGCACCATTACTTTGATACTTATGAAGTAGATGCAACAATATTCATTATGAGAATGATGTTACCTACAAGAAAAGAGAATCTCTATGAGGCTTCCACCTTGCCAGAAAAAGGAACTGTAGAGGACGCATCTGAAGACATCCTAAAGGAACCAATTCAGCAGTGGCATTCAAGGTTCCAAGTAGGGACAGATAAAGGCAAGCAGACAAAACGGTTTTCACTTGTAGCGTCTCCAGGAGAGCCAGGATTCGAGCTACCTGATCCAAGGGAACCTGGACCAAGTTTTGGTTTGTGAGGAAGTTCATCCCCACAGAAACAAAGTCCTGTGATGGAATGAGTTCCGACTTCTCGAGGTTGGGTAGAAGACCCAGTTGAGATATGGTGGACCCAGAACAGAACAGATCCTGATGAAGGGACTCAACATGAAAATGGTGAATCAGCCAGTCATCGAAATACTGGAGAATCAATGTTCCCTGTATTCAAAGGCAGGCCACTACTACTCCCATAACCCAGGTGAAGACTCTGGGTGCGGAAGAGATTCCGAATGGCAGAACCCAAAATTTAAAACCTTCCTGGTCTAGGCAAAATGAAGATATTGCGGTGCAGAGGAAAAATGGGGACGTGTAAATCGGCATCCTGAAGGTCGACGGAGACTGCCCAATAGGACTGACGAAGAGTGTTCTGCATTGAGGAGGTTGTCTCCATCTTGAAAGTTTCCTCCAACAGAAACTGGCTGAGCAGAGAGAGAGATCAATAATGATTCAAAATTTCCTGCTTTCTTGGTGACCAGGATGATTTGGGAGTAGAAGGCGGGAGACTGATAGCGAGTCAATAATCCTATGTTTACAATGGAGAGGACCCAACCATTGTCTGTGATGCTTGACCAAACCTATGAGAAAAGGTCTAGACAAACATTTACTGGAACGTTTGGGTAGGGGATACACGGCAGGAGATGGGGTAATTTGCTAGGGCTGTTCCCCCCCCCCGGGTAGGAAAGGAAGGTGGGTTAGAAAACTTCCTCTTGGATCTGCAGCGACCTGGGTGCCGTGGACCTGATGAGGGAGGAGGTGGTCTAGCAAGAATGTGTGGATTGGACTGGGGTTGTGCCTGCTTGAAAAATTTGGCAGATGGTCCCTGAGGATGATTTGCCTGACCTCATTTCCTGGTCGATTGCGATGGACGAGGAGTGGAGGTAAGAGATCGATGTTGGTAAGTCTTGCGAAGCCACGGTAGGAATGAGGCCCACAAAGAGGGTCTTGGCTTATAGAGGAGCAGCCCTTATCAGGTCTTTACTGTGGCAAGACCTTCAACGAGTCCAATGCAGCATCACAGTGGATGTGCAGAAATTCTGCTATAATGCCTTGACAACAGATAGCGCATGTCTGGATATTTTGGCCACAGCCTCCAGCACATGTAATGTGGCTGGATTCAGGGAGGCCTCTAAGGCATACTATTGGAAGTAGCTGAGAAAAGGTTGGCATGCAAGGCTATAGTTACAAGCAACCGGTTTTTCTGTTCCATGGCATCAATTGTTTTGATGGGAAGGCGTGCCCAGGATCTCAAAGAAATACCCACTTTGGCAGCATCAGCATCCAAAGGAGGACGTTTAATAGGCCACTTCGGTAGCTTAAAGAAGAGATAGGGGTCTCAACATAGAGGGAGGAACAGACCACCCTCTATGTTGTTGAGCAATATTTTGGCCTTGTGAAAACCTCCCTGATATTTCCTCAGTTGTAGATGAATGTGGGAGAAGTAAGAGGTCTGATTGAGGTGGTACCCCGGAGATCATTTCCAAACTGTGTGCCAGATGGTTTCGGGCACAAGTCAGGGGGTAACAGACGCTAAACCTTGTTTACCGCCTTATCAAAGAACCAGACCTCTTCTTCCTCATCCACCTGAGATGAGGGAGTGGGCCTGAGAGGTGTCATTGCCACATCTTCTGTTTCAAACTCACTGGAGTTAACGAGGATGGAGAGAGTATCATCATCCTCATAGTCAAGGACACTCTGAGTTGGAGAGTGGCTGGGTATCACTATGATCCTTGATGAAGGGGCATAGGAGTACTATGTGTCGCAGCCCCTGGTTGATCAGGAGGTGCAGAGGGGAGATGAGAACATCTAACTACCCTTGATGATGTAACACCTGTAGCCTTTCAAAAGGAAACCACTTGGTGAGATGATGATGGGACATGAGCCGCAGCATCACTTCGATTGGTATGGCAAGGTCCAGTAGTCCATGGAGGCATAATGGACCAAGGTCCCTGCGGTGGAAGGCCCCACATCCCATAAGGGTTTTTTACAGATATAATGGGGGGGGGGCAGACACTGAAACAGTCCCCATCCCTAGCCTCAATCCTGTGTACGGATTGTAAATCCTGCACAGGGTGGGAAAGTGGAGGGGGAAACTCGGTCCTGGCCCTGGCCCCATACCATGAGGTCGATGAGTGATAGATGGAGAAGACCTCATCTTCACTCTGTGCATCATGGGTGTGATGTGTTGTCAATATGTATTGCGGTGCTCAAAATCTCTGATGGGAGGGAGCAACCCTCTATATCATGGTGACTCCCTAAAGGAAGGGTGCAACCAACGGTTATGGTGCTCAACCTCCTTCAAGGGAGAGCGCAACCCACTATCACAGTGCTCTACCTCCCCAATGGGAGGGTGTAACCCACCACTGCAGTGTTCTAACTCCCTAACGGGAGGGCACAATCCGCAGTTGCAGTGCTCGTGAGTATCTGGAAGAAAAAGCCAGAAAAATCGGATGAAAAATAAGAAATGTTCTTCCGTTTTTTTCTTTGATAGGTACTCAATTCCAGGTGCTGGAAGACCTAACATGTGAGAATCTGGAAGCCAGAAAAATCAGATGAAGAAGAGGGAATGTTCTTCAGATTTTTCTTTGATAGGTATGTCTGGAATCTACTAGATTCCAGGTGCAGGAAGACCACTAATCACAAATGGTGCAATGGTTTTTCCGAGTGCACCTGGAGCACTTGATGCAGTCTGTATGTGAATCCCACAAGGCCTTTTGGTGGCCACACTGGCACACAGACTGTTCCGTCTCTGAAAAAAAATTTAAAAAATAATTTTTTTTTCTTAAGTGGTGTGGTCCCTTGTTGTTACGAAACTTGACTTTTATACAAATAATCAGAGGATGGAAATTACGTTGAAGTATTTCCTTATTTACTGAAAGAAACAAAATATTCCAGTTCTGATGATTTGTTTATTGAGGTAACATGCAAATACATGAATTTCAACGCAAGCTTTGTACAAAGTTATAACTATTTTATCGAGCTGAAAATAAAAATGGAGGAAACAATGTCCTCAACATTTGAGCGGGGCCTATTATTGTCCCAGAATAATAGGACTTACCCGTACCATTCAGTTAATATTTTAAGTAAAAGTGTCTACCACCACAGGTAGAACATGAGGTAGCTTCCGATTTCCAGCAAAGAACGAAGTTCTAAGGGGGAAAACAAAAAGCTACAATACACTTTTAGAAATGAACGGACAGTAGTAACACTGAGAATTATTAAACACTGCTGAGAGAGACTGCTAACTGTGATTTATCAGTTGTCCACAGGCATAATTTCTTCGTCACAATGCCTTCAAACGTCTATACAGCATGGCGTCCATGAAAAGAATGACATATAGGTACATCTACCTTCTGCGCATGAGAGAGTGGTGAGCAAAAGGTCAAAGGGTCATACTGACTTTTTCTCCACTCTGGGAGGATGTATTCACATCATACGGATGGATTATTTTTGGCATGAAAACAGATTAGCTAAGCAACAGTGACATTTTAAGTAATTGCTGCTATTAAAAATTAATTATAGCCCTAAATGTAGGAAGGCTCAATAACACCCTGTACAGGTAAAAACATTGAAGCTTGGCACCCAGAGGCAAATAATGCATTGGCTTAGACAACTCACCTGTATGTAACTGAACGTAATGGACAGAGAGAGAGATAGAGGGAGGGAGAATGAGAGAGTTTTCTATAGACAAAGAACTTACATGCACAGAGAAAATAATTATAACCCGACCTTATGGTAAAGTCACATAGGCTACCCATGCAAGTGCTATTAAATGTGAGAAGACAAAAAAAGTTAGAAATTTGAAAAGGCAGAACTTTGTCGGCATAGGAAGAGAAAAGTTGTAAATATAGATGGAGCATACTTTCCTTAAAAGTGAAAAGACTCCTTCAACATGTAATGATATATCTTCCAAACATTGATTATGGCTTTTGTGAGGCCTCTCGTTGTGATAAGGTGCTTCTTAGCACAAGCGGAAGTAGTAAATAAGAAATTTATGGGATTTGGCACCAGTCCCTATGCCAAGAGGAGATCACTCTGCCCAACTGCCGTCCCAGCAGTCAGATAAGTGTGTGAGGTAGCAGTAGTTCTCCTAAAGTATTATGATTGAGTAACATATTTAAAGAAAAAATCTGGATGTTCCTATTGCATGATAGAGGGTAAATACAGGAAAAGATGAATTCATTATTGATATCTTGAAAAAGTTAATGTACAAATAATTACCGTCAATATCCATGGAAGGAACTTCGTACTGTGAATGCTCATTATCTGGTGCTTGGCTCGTGGAGTTTTCTGTTTCAGCTGATATTGTTGTACATCTCATTATAAAGTGTGTCCTAGCCAGGCTACAAAATTTATCATACACCACTCTTGCACTGATCTCTGGGTGACCTAGAATTAAAAAATAGGCTGTTTTGTGACAAAGTCATTTCATAAAACAGCTCTCCATATAATAGATCATGAAATCCCTATACATGACACCCAATGCCAATACAAATATGAAATACCATTACTTGCTTACAAGTCGACTATTTTTATTGAAAATTTGATTCATGCTGAGTAGAGGTCACCTTATAAACATGAGATGCAAAAAAATCAATAATTGATGGGCACTTTTGGAACAGGGGATGTTTGTAGTACACAAAATACTGTGAATTCAAAATATTTTTACATTTCTATTCCACAATTCCCATTCAGAAATGCGTATAAATATGCATTGTGTTTATCCATTTCATGATGCTATTTTTTACGCATTACTTGCATCTACAGTTACTTGAATTTTAAAATATTATGGATAAATTGAATAGAACCCACCGCATAGTCAAGTGCCCATCAATGTTGTTTACCATGGATATTTACTAGCAAGTATATTCGTTCTATTTTTATGCAAGTCCTCACAACCTGTATTTCATGTTTTTTTTCTTTTCTGTACAAACACTGTTTAATTTAATGACAGTTTTAATTTCAGTGGTATTTTCCTTTTCCATAAGTTAAATTTTTAATTCCCAAGTGACATTTCCCTGCATCTCTCCCACTACACCACTCACTCATTTTCAAGTTGACAATCCTTTAAGCAAGCTGTAAATTTACTACATGTACTTGTTCAATGATCAAATAGTCCTACATCTTCCTGTGAATGTTTGACCTTAATACCTCTTAGCTTGTAAGGGCAGCACAGTCTTTATTTTCCCATGTGACAACCCTTTACTTGAACCTCAAGTCTGCCCAGTGGTAAGTAACAGAGGGTGGTTAATTCCCTATGATCTTGCCGCACAATTGACACATGTTCAGTTGTAACCTTTATAGATTTCACTGACTGTATCATTAAAGTGTTACTTACAGAGTCCAAGCCCAGTCACTACAGAAGCATCTGCATATGACAGTGAAGCCAAGGAAAGCAAATTTTTGAGTAAACTGTGTTTCCCCGAGAATACTTACCCAATCACATTAACATTAGGCGTAAGTCTGCTAACTCACGAATCCAGCCCTACTAAAAGATGAAAATCATCTAACCTATTTCATATCAACAAAGGGTAATAACTTGTGCCCATTACCTCCCCCTGCTACCACCAGGTGCTGCTGGTTTTTAAGCTGAGTGATATACTAACAAGGATGCTCACATGGCAGGTTGGTTGGGAGAGTTTGCAAGTAATATGATTGGGCAAGTATTCTCAGAGAAACACAATTAACTTAAAAATTTGCTTTCTTCTTCAAATACATTCCCCAATCACATTAACATTAGGAGAATAGTTAACAGGAGGAGGGAATGCTGAGCATCCAACCTCTACCTCGGATATCCTTCCAAGGAATGATGGCTGGATTCCCCATGCTAACGATAACCCATTCTCCTATTACATAAACAACACACCCTAGGGTCACTTGATCTGTGACCAATATATATGGTTAAGAATATAATTACTGAAATCTTCTTACCTACAAAATTTCACTGGCTGTGTTCTTTTAACTGTTCTGGTGGTCATCTGGGCCGCCAGATTGAAGGTTTACCTCTCCCAAGCTAAATAAAACTTCAGAAGGTTGACTCTACATGCCAGCCAACAGCTTCTATTATATCTCAGATTGAAACGTTATGCTCGAACGAGAGGATCACTGAGATTGCTCTAAACATGTGCCATAATCTTCATGAGGAAACTATGATCTTGTGAGATCTCTGAGTATGCCAAGAGTATAACCCATTGCCAGCAAGAAGCAAGGGCTTGAGGGCTAATACCGTTTTCCAGCTTTCATCAGAAGAAAATGCACATGCACATCCCATGACTTATCTCTGTGCATTTCAAGTAGTGCTTGAGTGTGCAAACAGGATCTTATATGGCCTCTGCTCTCAACCTGTCTACAGAAGGGAGTGAGTGAATGATGACTGTTTGATTGCCGTCAGACGGTAACCTATTTTTGGCTACAAGGACTGGTTGTGTCAACAGAACACCAAATCATATGAAATGAAGATAGTTCAGGTCGATGGAAAGATCATGTACCTCACTCACCCTGCATGCTGAAGTAGCTAGCTGGAAACAGGTTTTGTATGAAAGTAGTTTTAGTGAAGTGTGGGCTAAAGCAGGGTCTTTTGTTCGATTTTAATTTTTAATGTAAGTTTAACATTAAAGCAAGGTCTTCCATTAGATTTAAGATTGGAGAGTGGGTTGCCAAAGTAGGTGGAGGGTTAGGGGACCTCCCCCAATGGGGATACAGATTTTTGTAAAGTACTTGGGAGTAAAGTAAAACTAGCCAGGTAAATCACCCTGCTCATGGCTAATAAGGAAAGCCCTGCTCAAGGCTCAAATTTATTTGAATTGAGCCATATTAAAACCCCTGACAAATTTTGGAAACAATGAAGGATTTTGGTCGATTGAGATCAAAATTGGTTAAAATGTCTGATAGATCTTTATTATGCCTGATATCACATCTACCAAGATACCAAAATGTGTCTGGTATCACAGAGCAGTAGCCTTTGATAGTAATTGGGACCAAGTGTTTCTCTTCAAAGAACCAGAGAAAAAATTCTGCCAGTTGAGGGATTGATGCACTCAAAGGGACAGTGTTATAGGTATGGCACCAGTCCTTGAAAACATGCCACTTTCCCTCATAAGCCTTCAGAGTGGAGGGCCTTCTTGGTCTCAAGATTCTCTCCACAATCAAAGGTTTAAACTGTTTGTCTTGCAAGGCTGTCCGTAAAAGAGCCAACCATGTCAACGACAATCTGGACAGGAATAATTGTCAAGATTCAGGTTGGCCTGAATCTTCCTGGGCAGATCTATCACTAGATCAAGTAGACCTGTAACCCAGGACTTGTCCCATCTGAGAGGGGCTATCAGAATCATCTTACATTTCTGACCCCTTAAAGTCTGGATTATTTTTGGTACCAAAACCATGGGAGGGTAGGCAAATGCCCACAACCACTCCCAATTGATTAACAGAGTGTCCATGGCCCAAGTTTCTGGGTCTGGAACTGGGGAGACAAAGATGGGCAATTCATGATTCCACCTTGTCACAAAAAGATCAATCATTGGAAACCCCCGAAGTGTGCAGATCTGAATAAGACTGATTTGTGAAGAGATCACTGCATGTGAATGATTTGACCTTCCTGGACAGACTGTTGGCCAAAACACTGAGTCTGATTTGTACATTGATATGGTTGTTGTCATTCTTGACTATTTTTATACCAGCATGTGACTTATAACAGAATTCACTGATTTATCACATAAATGGATACAAACTGTCAAGCATTATTGTTTTTAATGGATTTAATTAAGACAAATTGTAACTTTTAAATTTGTGTGTGACATGTTCCACTCAATAATATAACTGTATCTAACATTGGTTCTGTTGCTTTTTTCGTATCTATCATCTATATATCTACCTATGTATACACTGGTCCCCTGCTTGAACAGCTCCCCCGACCAGCGGCCACCCGCTCATTATGACCAGAATCCGTCGGCACCGACGAGTTTGTGTTCAAAAGTACCCCTCACGAAAGGCCACCCTGCTAACGCGACCAGCATATTAGTGCAAAAATATAAAATTTACCCCTCACAAGCGGCTGCATTTTCTTTTGTAATATGTATCCAGAACCAGTATTTTATTCATAACGTGTGTTAAGTAATCCAATTTCTGTTTCCCGATGTCAGGTTTTCGTTACTGAAAGAAGTGTTGACTAAAGTACATGTACCACTAAGGTCAATATTATATCATTTATGCCTCACAAGAAGCCACATTTATTCCATAAAGCCGAGAAAGACTCAAATTTTAATCCATAAAAAAAGGTAAGTACACGTAATCCGATTAGTGTTATCATCAGATGTCTGGTTTAGTCACTCTGATAATTGTTAAGATTACAATTATTGAACAGTAGTAACAGCTGAGAAGTGGCAGTATTGATGAACAATACACAAGTCAGCGGGAAAATGGTTTGATAACCTTTATGGCTTCCCTTAGCAAGATGTTGAGCTTGTTCACTTTCATAATTAGTGGCTATTACTATGGACAATAATTGTCAAGATTACAAATCCTAATGGCCGCGAGGTGAAATCTGCGTACATATCGAAGCCGTTTTGGCTTCTCTCACTTAGTGTAAAGAAATGTAAAACAACAGGGTACCAGACTGCCACTAATGAATCACGTGACAAGATCACTACCTTTAAAAATACATGGCATTTTGTTTAAATGCAGAAAAATTGTTTTATCAGTCTTGTAGTTGGCAATATTGATGATTATAACCAGACGTAATTGTCGAGATCATAACAGGGTCAGCATAGGCTAAAAATAGATTTTGTGCAGACACACACACACAGAAATTAACCTTGAACAAAACAGGACACCAGACAAAGACTGAAAAATCACGTGACAACACATTTATCGCTTCCTTACAAAGAAGGCATTGCGTCCGCTCTACAAGTTTCGTCTGCATAGTTAAATCGTATACAGTTAGCAACATTCGATGGCCATATAAGAGGGGGACCACTGTATATGTATGTATGTATCTAAGTATGCATGTAGTTTGGCTTGTTTATCTTTTCAAAGTGCAACTCTGACTCAATAATGACAAGTCACCCCTTCAGCTGGATCTGACTTGCAAAATACACCTCAACTTATAGGAGGGTCAATGAGAAATCAGCTTTTAATAGCCCTAGAAAAGGGGAAGGGTCGACTTATGAGTACACCACTCCCTCGATAACTCATGCCCTGATAACTTGCAAACCCGCTTATAACACAGGGTCAGGTGTGGATCCCCATTTTTAAACCAGAAAATACCAAAAAACCGATCCCTATTGGTTGAACTTGAAGAAAATCACAATCGAAATTGTAATGGAAACTTGACATATCGCTCGTTTTATCATCGAAAATGGTAGATAGAACCTGGAAACTTAATCAACATTATGAAATATCGACTTTTAATAAGTCAAATAACTTGTTACAGTTTCTTTTCAAACAACATTCTTAGTAAACTGCAATTAACAATATTCAAGGACATTTCAATCAATGAAAATGTCACTTACGCCAAGTGGAGGCAGTCCTTTAATAGATAAATACCAATTAAAAAAAAAAAAATTTTATCAATTGAAATTTGGGTTCTAGTTCTATCTTTTAGTTCCTTTTAAATGTAATCATCATAAATGAAATGTTTCCTCTTGTAATTAAACGTAAAATGTGTCAATCTACTGTAACAGCTTTGTCCACGAGTGTTTCGCTGAGAACCTAATTAATTACCCACCGTGTTTTGATACTGGACTAGCGGAAGCATTTGTTGTATTGTTGCACTAAATAAAAAGAGGGCCTCCTTTTCTATTATCATGGTAATTATGTCTTCTGAATCAAATAAAGCAGGTGGAATTAAAAAAAAGGCAAAAGGCATACAAATTCTACATGCTTAAGAACCAGTGGCACCGGTCGTATGTCGAGTAACTCATTTCATTTGATCAAATGAACACTGTGATACATTTTGTTGTGTACATATCTAATTAAACAACCTTAAATTAACCTACTCAATTTAAACGTAATTAAAGATAGCAAGGCAACTAAGCGAAACGAGTACTTCGTAAAATAAAGAGCTTTGTTTCACAGATATGGACCGTTGTGGGAAAAATGAGTTTCAGAGAATTCTTGAATTCACTGAGATATCCTCAAGGATGATAAGAAGTTTCACTATTACTTCTGCAATGAAATCACGGCATGAATATTTTACTAATTTGAAAATTACAGAAATTGAGTTTTGACGCAGACGATTGTCTCATGAAATAAATGTTACATGTTTTTGATAAAAAGGAATCTTGTTTGGTAATGTATCAACAGTTAGTCTGGTTCCCTGCTTCGTAGACTCCTAGTTTCGTGAAATACTATTATGTATCAATCCGGGAACCAGTCTAATCAACGAAACAAAAAGCCGTGACATAATACACGAATGTTTTCGCATACCATGTTTCGTTGTGAAACCAGTTGCAATCATGTTATCGATCTTTCAGATGTTGGACAGTTTGTAAATAAATGTGATATATAGATAATAACAAACAACTTCATTAGAAAAAGCGCTTTATTGACAATTTTTCTCGACTCAATTATAAAACAAGGATTCAGCCATTAAACAGCCCAGTCCCCCACCCCAAGCCAGTGGTTTTCTGGATGTCTAGCGTTTTGTTGGGAGGTCCCTCGGTAACTTGAGCCCTCGCTTATAGTGCAGTCTATGTTTTTGGACCCCGATGTGCGCAAGTTATCGAGGGAGAGGTGTATATATGGTAACTGGTGGGAAAAACAGGGGCCATAACTCCAATAAATATTGTCAGCCACTGTTTACAATCGAACTTGACCTCGCTTGACCTCACTTGAACTTGACCTTGCTCTTCTTAATGTAAACAGTCGCAACAAATTTGATATATATCCACAAAGTACTTCTGAATTTAGTGAGAAAAAACAAAATTTCATGACAGATATGATGTGATGGACAGAGGTTATGCTATATACCGCATCCACAGATGTAGTATGTGCAATTAAAAATATATCAAGACTTCTCAATAAGCTGATAATCCAGTATACAATTTTGAAAACTGAGAGTCAAGGACCACAAACTGACAGTCCTGAAAGTATGACTCTAACTATTGAAAGCTATGATGAAAAACGGAAATTTCAGGCTACATAATAAAATTATTTAAATTATGCAGATGATGTGGAAGTAGAGGAATAATAAATTATTTATGATCATTATCAACTCTACTACTTCCACTATCACAATTTAAGTTTTGATCATCACCAAAGACAAAAAAATTAAATAATTCAAAATATGTTAACCATAGTGATACTGCTAAGTGGTACATACAAATTTTAATTAACATTGCATTTTCTCCCTGGTAAGAAACTGCATTTTAACAAATTAAATGGGAAATTATGTAAACACAACAAAAAAACAAAATTTTGCAATTAACAACTTAGTATTGAACATCATGATGCTAATCATGCCTTTCAGAAATACATGAACAGTTTTACAACCAAGACTATTCTAAGTGCATTCGAATATATGATTACAGTGGGTGTATTTTAACAGTCATTATTGAAATGTACACAGAACATTCCTGTAGCAAAGTTTATATTGACTGAATCTACCAGCATAAAAAAACGGAAATGCTAAAAATGAAATTGTGTAATTTTAAAAGATTCAAAACTTTGTGTTTTTATTCGATTTGTCTGCATAAATACATAATTATGCTTTATCTATAGCTCCGTTATCTACAGATTTCAAGCTGTGTTATGAATGCCAGTTTTTAAGTACAAAGACTTCTGCATCTTTTGGGGGCTTTTTTACTCTCTCAATTACATCTCAAGAAGAATCTTGCTGAATTACCTATTCACACACACACACACACACACACACACACACACACACACACACACACACACATTAAATCAAACAGCAAGTCAAAGTTACTCCAAAAGCATTACTTGCATTACCTGACTCTCTAAGAGCTTCATTCAGCCTGTCTGTAACTCTCTGTACAACATCATTCATAAGAACTTGACCATGATGTAACATCTCTTCTACCAGTAATTCTGCTGCATCACCATACAGGGTCTTTGCACAATAAATGTATTTGGGGAATCGACACTGCCAGAGGGTGGGTTCCACTGCCATCCTATACTCAAGGAATCCACGTTTGTTTTTTTCATAAATCACCAGGTTGTGTTGTATCAAGAAGCAAAGCATTTTCCTTACCTAAGAAATATATAACATATAACATTAACATATCTGAATACTTGTGATTGATAGAATGCACAAGAATTTGAGAAGAACTATATAAAAATGCAGTTCTCAACTTGGTCTGGTAAAACATAAATCTCTCCAATGAAACGATAGAAAGGTCATCTGGTACACGTCTCGACAAGTTAAATATTAGTTACTCGGACATTTTTTTAATCTTATAGAACTTTTACCAGCACTTAGTCTAAAAAATAATAAATAAAAGTCTTTGAGCCCTGCTAAATTTTCCATCCGCCTACCTACTTTCATTTCAACCATGCAATACCTTTAAACAAAAATTCAAACGCACCTGATCCAATTTCAATCCAACCTCAGCCGCCAGCCAACGCAAAGGACATGGTCCTTTGCACAACAAATGGCAGCCTATTTTTTCAGCAACAACCCCAAACTGCTCACGAAGTAGCAGCTGGCACACCTTATCCGCAGATTTCGACATGAGAAGCAATCCTGCACAGACACACACACAAAATAACGCCACCAAAGATTACTTTACATTAAATCTTCTTCGTATCATGGTTTTATCATTGCAATTTATTTAATCAGGGTTAAGTAGAGGGATGGAAAAGAGGGATGAGTCTACAAAGTAAATCAGGTTTAGCACCGGGCCTCAATTTACCTAATTGATTACAAGTAAATAAATATCATCTTATTGTGCATTTTAGTTATTTATCCTGTACTTCTGAAACATTTGGGGCTCATCAACGCAAGTTCTACTTCCGGAAAAGGAAAGACTTTGTATGCCTTTATGCATCTTTTGTGGGGGTTTTCCCCTCTCAATTGCAATGAAAACGTTTCCTAAATACTGTAAAGAGGAAACCCCATGGACTCAAATTTTCGTTTCGTTATTTAATATTTCGTTTCGTTAAAGTTTATGTTTTGATTTCAAATGTTTGGTGGGCTTTGTAGTGCAATCTAACCGTTTGGTTTTGAGTCACGTGATTCCGCCTGTGTGTGTGTGTGTGTGTGTGTGTGTGTGTGTGTATATATATATATATATATATATATATATATATATATATATATACACACACACACACACACACGGACCAACTGTACCTGCTATGGTGGTGTGTTAGGAAGCGATACGGTGAGATGACGTCCCCTGCAGTGTAATAGTATAAGCACCCCGCCAGAGCAAGCATACTTGGTCGTATTTCGTTAGAAAGGAGAAAGAGCCAGGCCAGGGAATCGGAAAAGAATAGGGACAAGGTCTTTCGTCGACCAAAAGCCCAGCGCTACAAAACTCGTCCAAGAAACGCAGAGGTCTTGTGGTAATACACGTTTTTTGACTGAGGATAGCTCATCTTTCATCATTTCGCACTGTCCCCTCTCTCTCGATCTCGATCTCGATCGGATAACAACGCGATTCTGCGTCCAAGTCGGCGACCAAAACTGCGACAAGTCGGCGATCCTGTGACCAAGACTGCGACAAGTCGGCGACCCTGCGATCCAGTCGACGACCCTGAGACACAGTCGGCGACTGCGACCAAGACTGTGACACAGTCAGCGACAAGAAGCCAGGAATAAGACGGTATTGTAGCGAACTACTCCCTCGGCTACACTGCCCCGAGTCTCGCTATCTCGGGTTCTTTAGGATAGGTGTTGTATTTGGAGTGATACCCCGCTAAATCTGTCTAAAGACTGGTACTCCAGAGTGTGACAGATTTCTACCTCAACGGGATACCGTCTTATTCCTGGCTTCTTAGTCGCCGACTTATCGCAGGGTCGCCGACTGGTCACAGACATGTCGCAGTCTTTGTCGCAGTCTTGGTCACAAACTTGGTCGCAGTCACCGACTGTATCTTAGTTTTGGTCGCCGACTGGGTCACAGGGTCTCCGACTGGGTCGCAGACTTGTCACAGTCTCGGTCGCAGTCACCGACTGGGTTGCATGGTCGCCGACTAGTCTTCCTCTGGTCGCCGACTTGTAGCAGAGTCACCGACTGGTCTTACTCTGGTCGCCGACTTGGTCGCCGAGTCGCCGACTGGTCGTCCTCTGGTCGCCCACCTGTCGCAGAGTCACCGACTAGGTCGCCGACCTGTCGCAGTGTTGGTCGCAGTGGCCGACTGGGTCTTCTTTTGGTCGCAGGGCTGTCGCCGAGTTGCGTCGTTATCCCGATCGAGATCGACAGAGAGAGAGACGAAAGTGCGAAATGATGAAAGAAGAGTTATCCTCAGTCAAAAACGTGTATTACCGCAAAACCTCTGCGTTGCTTCGACGAGCCTTGTAGCGCCGGGCTGTTGGTCGACGAAAGACCTTGTCCCTATTCTTTTCCGATTCCTTTGTATGCTACACTGCAGGGGACGTCTTCACTTTATACCGCTTCCTAACACACCACCATAGCAGCCACAGTTAGCCCATTGATATATATATATATATATACCCAGCCGGAATCACGTGATCCAAAACTAAGACATAGATGGCACTACAAAGCCCGCCAAACATTTAAAATCACAACATAAACTTTAACGAAACGAAATATTAAATAACGAAACGAAAAATTGAAGGGTTTCCTCGTTACAGTATCCCGCTGTGGTAGAAATCTGTCACACTCTGGAGTGCCAGTCCTCAGACAGATTCAGCGGGTATCACTCCAAATACAAGAGATATCCTAAAGAACCCGAGACAGCGAGACTTGGGGTAGTGTAACCGAGGGAGTATTCCGCTACAGTACATTACCCTCTGTCTGCTGCTCTCGCTTGCTTGTTGCACGTTAACTAGCGAGTAAACCTAACAAAACCGATGGCTGGGTACAATTTTAGAAGTTCTTTAAGTTTCTTTTTTATTTTTTTTGTCTTTTCTTTTGTCTTTCAACTAGGGCAATGAGAGCACAGGGAATTTAACAGTATAAAAAAGGACCTGGAAATAGCTGTTATTGTTGATAATCATAATTAAACCAGAAAACAAAAATCACCGTGAGGGTCTTTACATGGTGATTGAAAGTACTAAAGCAGGTCCTGTAAACGTATTTGCAAGTAGTTATATGTCGGGATTGGGGGCCATACGGGAATTAACATTATCCCGCATTTTTACACTGGTGTGACGGTATGAGATCAAGTGCATCATACTTATTTATTTAGATAAACACAAAAGAAACTGACCTTCACTTGCCAAGAATTCTAAACCTTCCATCACTACATCCAAGCTCACCGCCACTGAGACGAGAGCAGTAGCAGCAGCAATATTTACTAATACCTCCGTCAAAGCAGCAACCGGAACAGGGGTAGGAAAAGGATTTAGCGATTGTGACAGTTAAATCTGGTGATGTCAAATCCAAAAGTGGGGGGGGGGGTCATACAAAAATACACCCAACTGTACTTTTAAGGGCCACTTGATTTTGCAATCATTGAGTAGTATATCTTATCTAAGAGATACACTCTTAGAAAAGATATAATACTCAATGATTGCAAAATCAAGTGAAACTTAAACCCATTCCCATGATTCAATTGTGTGGATCTGTGAGCGTGTTAAAGTGTCTTATCCATAATAAAAGCTAAACAAAATATTTAGACAAAGAGACAATTAAATTTTTCTTTCGTATATTCTCTTTGAATAAGAATCACAATGAAAATTTCATAACATATCACAAAAGTCCATTTTCTTTCTTCCTTTCAATGTCTGTCTCTTTACTTTAAATTTCTTCACTGGCATTGGTTCTTCCTATCCACGTCGTCTAATTGTCTTGCCTTCTCACATTTCTTTAACAGTTCTTCTTCTTATTCTTTGTCGTCGTCGACTGAAATGCAGTTAAATTAAATAACCTTATTCTGCAGTTTATTTATTAATTTTTTTTAATTCTATGACGCATTTCTGAAAACTTTTCGGGACTAACAACGTAAATTTTACTTTTGGAAAAGGAGAGGCTTGGTATGTGTTTCTGTCTTGCATGTCTGAAGAAGAAAAGAATAACTGTCCTACTTCCGGTTCTCCTGCTTGTTCGCTTTTCTCTGAGGGCACTAAGAAGACCAATGCCCTTGTGCCTGAAACTGATAACAGGTATCTTTACCCTTGCGTCTCTTTACTCCTGTCTTTTCTTTGTTTGTTGTGGATGTTCTGGACCAAAATGTCCCTTTTCTTTACAGCTATAGCAAGTAGCTTGACTTTTCTGTCGAGAGGAGTAGTCGGTAGTTTTTTCTTAAGTATACTATTGAATGACTCTGTAATCTCTGACAAGAAGGACGATTGTTTTGACTCTTCCATCTTCACTGCCTGAAAGCTGAACAAAATATTCTCTCGATCGATGGAGCGAGTGCCTGGGCGCGCATGCTCGCGCGCGCGCGTGTGTGTGATTGTGCGTATGAAACATAGTCAAATCAAATTTTGCAAACAAAACCAAACGATCACACTTTGCTGACAAGAAACCAGAGAAAGAACAAGAAACCAAGAGGCGACGCCGACTACCTATGGTATCGCCTCATACTCTAACTGAAGGTGACATGAGTGAGCCTGAAACAACACCCTCAACATATGCCACAATACCAAGAGTCCATATCCGCCAAGAGAGAAAGTCGTTCAGTAGCTCATGAAAATTATTTTCACACTCGAGAGACGCAAACACTGACTTCCAACAAATTTAAAATCACTGCCTACCTACATGGTGGAAATAAAAGAGTTCAAGTCTGAAGTGCACCATAGAAAAAAGCAGGTCTCATTACAGATTTGTGGATTCCTTGTCAGAGACACTGAAATGATAATGTCAAGTTTAGGGGAACGATATTTTAGACTGTCCATCCATCACCACAATTCGAACTCTCCTGTCTGGATTGAATTTAGTACACCGGCAGGATTAACAACCTCCAAAGTCATCGACAAAAATCAACAACTTCAACAATTGAATTAACGATGAAAAGGCCAATTTTTACAAGACATTCGATTTTCCTCCTTGGTGAAGGAAATTCGCAGTACAAAGCGCAGTATCGTCCATATTAACAACTCAGAAGACAAGACGGGATTATCGTTGTGGGTGGAAGATATCCTGAGAAAAATGAGGCCCATAAACTAGCAAACCCTTGGGAGGCTAAAGTAATAACTAGGGTAAAAACTGGAATAACGTTATTGGCTATTAGTTTCTTGGAGGTTTCTACCAAACAATGTAACCAGGAGCACTAACTGCCCACATTGCTCTATCCCAAAAAGCCCCCAACCATCTTCGCTAACCAAGGTTCCGATATATTAACCCTATCTACACCTTTGCAGATCGAACATATATTTTATAGTGCTTTCTCCTAGCGACATCAGTAGTAAAGGAAAATCAGGTTTCTAGCTCAGAGACGCTTCTTTCCTCTTCAAAACCCTTCTATGTTGACATTTTCCTCAGCTCCGATAATGACTTTTACATTTCTGACAAAAGAAGGGGGTCTTTGATCTAGAAACACTTGTTTTCTCACCTATTCGTAATTCCAGAATGACTCATCACGGAATTTCCGAAACATATATAACTCTGTTAGGTAAAAGATCGTGGAATTTCCAGAATGACTCATCACGGAATTTCTAGAACATATATAATTCTGTCAGGTAAATGATCGCGGAATTTCTGGAACATATATAACTTTGTCAGGTAAAGAAAATAACACCTACGCGGAAATTACAAAGATTACATAATGGAAATTCCAAAGAACATTCTGGAAAATTACGTAATGGAAATTTCGCGTAGGCGTTATAACGCAATAAAAGGCAGACAAAATATTTCTCCGTGTTTATTCTGCAAGTGGATCTGTACGTGAGCAGATAAGTAAAACATTTGTTGAGATTATTTTATTTCTAAAGTTTAGACAAAATTTCATACCCTATCATCATCATATTTTATTTTTTATTTTTTATTTTTTTTTATAATCTTTTTAGTACTTGCTAACCCTTATTGGCAAAATATCTGTTAACATACTGTCAATAATACGGAACTCTCGTATTAAACCATCCATATCATATTTTACACCTCGCAAATAAGATCTTATCTGATCAAGTAATTTTTTATAAGTGATACTTGCTGTTTTACAAGTATTTTTTAGTCTCAAGTCGAGGCTCAATTTTTTACACGCCGTTGAAAGAGAAACACCAACACCTGATATAATTAACAAAAACGGATTTAATGATGCTCCACTTGAAATTATGCGAGAGCTTGTCATGAGCAGTGGTAAATATGATCTTACTCGAAGTATTCTACTGTAATACTTGTAACATTGTTTTACACACCAGAGGTTTTTATAATAATATCTGTAATATTGCATTAGAGCGTCAACATATTGTTTTGGATATTCTTCTGAAAAATGATTGAAATCGATGATCTGTTTTTTCATTATACAATATTTGTTTACAGTTTTTTTTACACAATATTAAATTTCGTAGCACCAACAATTGAATCAAGAAATTCACGAAACTTATCATTGTTAGGATCAGCTATAAAATCTCTGTACCTGTCATAAACATCTGACGAAGTATCCTTATATCGTTCATCTGTCAATACCTCATTTTTCTCTAACCAACTGTAGGAATCAAACGTGTTTTCTACTTCACGTTCATAAAAATATGTTTAATTCACCAAATTACCGTATTCTCTTTCTGTTTCATCAATAAACCCAAGTACCAAGTTTATTTGATTCAAAGTAAAATATTTGAGGACAAGATATTGTCTGATAAATGCATATGCGACTACGAAATTTATCAGCATTAATTTTTGGAGTGATTTTCCTCCAAGAAAGGTAATTTGAGTAAAAGTATTTACTCTAAGCCATAATTTGTCTTATTGTTTTGTGAACATTTTCTCGACTTCATTGTCATAATTTCGTAATGACAATTGTCTAGAGCGTTGGAGTGATGGAAGTGAAACATCGTGTTCTTCACCTATGTCGTAATAAGAACCAATCCCTACACCAAATATTGTTCGATTGACTTCCTCAAAAAAACGTTTCTCGCTTATCATCACTGAGATCACAAATTTAATTGCCAAAATCTTTGATTATCGCTAGAGATTTGTTAACAATAATCGGATCAAATTCTGGGGTTTTTTTTACGCATCATTGGTAGAAGTGCGTTCGAGTATGCTTTTATAATTAACTCCGTATCCGGCGTCATTCTAACAACTTTAACTAGGGTTTCCTTGTCGTGGTAGTAGATACCGAGATGCTTAAAAAATTTTCGTTTTCAAAAATTATTGTATAACTTCTTGTTCCTTTTTATTCCTATTATCTTAGATTCTACTCGTTTGTCGAGGTAATCATGACTATCGTTTACTCGTTCTTTTTCCTTTACTTCTTTACCGTAAGCCCGCCCCTTCATTACGTTTGATTTTATAATTAAATCTAGATTTTCAAAATTTAGCTCGAGTAATATTTTTTTTTAGCAGGATTTCAATTTGTTTATGTTCTTCTATACAATCATCAGTATGACAGTAACATGCTTATAATATCAAAGTCTCTTATTGCTTTAAATAGTTGTGGTCCTCACATATGCATAACGAGAATAAAAAAAATTTCTTCTTCTGACAATAGAGAGTTTATCATTGGAATTGAAAAAATTTCCCTAGTATGTATCACACGTGCTGATAGTGATTCGTCCCAACATCTATTTTGGGGTTTAAAATATTTTCATAAAATTCTCTCGCAATGATTGTGAGTGGTTGTATTATCATCTATTTTACAACGTTAGATAAAATCTGATGATCAAGTGTGTATATTTGAAATGATGTCAGTCCTGGAAACGAATGTTCAGCAGCGATAACATAAAGTCGGAAATACAAGTACTTGTTGACAGTATTTGCAGTTGGAATCGTAAAATATTGTGTTGTTGAAATATAATGTCTGTTGTACTATATAATATTGCCCAGTTGATCTCGTTTGATCCTTCCAATCGCCAATTATAAATTTGACCAACACTAGAGTTTAATCGACCTCGCAAATGGAATTTCCAAATAGCGACTGGAATGGGACATTTAATTTTAATCCAAAAGTTTTCAACTTCTCCGTTAGTAGTCCATTCTTGTTTATCAGAGAAAGCGTGATAAGGATAATTTTCATGACAATATGATGATGCACTTACGTCAAACCCAACTCGGTTATCAGTTGCCTTAAAAGTGTTGGAATATACCCAACATTGTTTTTGGTTCGTTTTATACCACCACTAAACACACTGTCAACGTACGCTTTATTTGTCAGATCGTTAGGGTTAACTGGAACATATAACGTTGTTATTTTGTTATTTCTCATATTTATGTTACCTGACATTGATCTATCGGATTGCCTTAAATACGGAACAAGTGCTCCTCTTAACTGAGCGTAACTAATAGCATCAGTCTCATTAGCAGGTGGTGAGGTTGTCGGTAATCCTGTTATTTTTGAGTTATTGCTCATTGTCAGGTTATCTGTCATTGTATCGCCAGCTTTATCAAGCTTGTTATCGTCAACGGATTGCCCAGTTGATCTCGTATAACTCACCGCTTGTGTGCTATCAACATTTGCTGGTGGATACTCGGTTTCCAACCCAATAATTTTTTTACTTGAAATACTAATAATACCTGTACCCATTCCACCGGTTTTATCAAGCTTGTTATCATTCACATATTTTAACTGTAAATAACTTACAGCTTGTGTTTGATTTAAGTTTGACGATATTCCGCTAAACAATGAGGAGATAAATAAGATTAAGTCGTATTTTTCATTATCGCGTAACAAAAAATGCAATTCGATTTATCTCGCGCAAGGATTATATAATGTTAACAGATTTATTAGGCGAAATACGGATGTTTTATACTGTCTTCTGGACTAAATAATGTTGATGTGAGAAATATTGCAAACGAGTAATGCGGTGATGTAACAATAGATAAAAATTTATTAAATTATATCATCAAGCAACTAAAGACAAATACAAATTCTTTTCATTTGATAAACTAGCGCGTGATTCAGCTAAAATGTTTCGTTGTTGTATCGACACAAATCTGTAGACAAATTTTATATCGCGTATAAAAAATAAACAATGGACAATCATCAACAAAAAATTGAATTACTAAAGAAATTTATTACAAATCGAGCTGCTTTTAAGAAAAAAGTGGAAGAAGCACGTCAAGGACAACTTGCTGTAAAGAAGAAACCACCAAACTTTTTAACCCTCTTACCGAAGCAGTACTTGGTAAACAACCAGAAATATCAGCATTATCTCCAGAGGAACTAAAAAAGGTACAAGAAAAAGGGTTGTTAGGTCTTCTAGGAGAAAGATCGAAAGAAGAAACTAAATTTTTTTTAGAGAAACTTGTTAGAAATATTGCTGATCCTGTTGCTCGATAGGCTGAATTTGACAGATTAATAAACAACCCTCTTGCGCTACAACATGCTATTGCAAGATTGACTATTAATCCAGCCGAGTTATGAAAGTTGATACAAAATTTATCAGAGCAAACTAAGGAATTAGCTGAGCAACAAAAAATGATGACTGAAATCTACCATGGAAAAAATACCTATAAAAATTCAGATAAGATTTTATTTTCAAAAAATGCACGTGATAAAATACTAGACGAAGAATACGATAATTTCATCAGCAGCTATAATATCGGAGACATTGATAAAATTCGAGGTTGGTCAGATGAAGAATATCAACATTTAATTTAAAAAAATGAATACAGATTATAGAAACTGGGTCAGATGCCGATCAAAAAATAAACAATTTAACAAAAAATGAAGATTTTTTTAAGAGAACGTGAAGTTATAAGAAACGGAGTTATTGCTGATGGTCTACATAGGACAGCAGAACAGTATCGAAATAAACCAGGAGGTTATAGTAAATGTTGGCCTTTCAAAAGACTGTTTAATCAGTAAGAAAATAGACGAGATAGAAGATTACAAGAGGAAACCAATGGATCTGGCGTTAAAGTTTTTAAATCAAACGTAGAAATGGTTGACCGACTTATCTTATTAATATCATCAAAAGAAGCAGGTAATGAAAGCATTGAAATCGACAACGAAATTGTAGATATATTAGACAATCGTAGATCGAGCAGATTACTGACAGCAGACGAGTATGAAATTTTACATAGAGATCTTATCTAACAACTTTGTTATAAATGTCAACAACACTATTGCTTGGTTCATCGCAAACAACAGGAAACAGCACAAACTTTTCTGTCTAATACAATCAACTAATAATACCGGATCCCGTTAAACAGTACAAAATCGGATTGATTTCTGCTACGTATGGCATTCTATGGCAAATATAAAAACAAACGTCAATGACGACTTCACATTTAATTCTGGTGCTTGGGTATCAGTCAAAATACTACAGGGAGCATATAATGTAACTGATCTCAACAAAACGATAAAAGAGCTGATAACAAAATACACCGCCGCAGACAATTTTGAATTAACTCCAAACTATAATACGCTACGAGCCAGAATCAGATTAAAAAATAATTTGATAATCGATTTTTCACCAGCGTCTAGTATCGCATCGTTGCTAGGATTTTAAAACCAACGGTACGGCTGTGTTACAGAACAAAGTATATCGTATGATGGAGATTTACCGGTTAACATAACAGAAGTAAATACAATATTAATCAATTGCTCTATTGCATCTGGGTCGTATTTTCCTTTAGGAAGTCAAGGACAAACAAACCATAGTTTTTCACCAGATGTTCCGCCTGGTTCACTGATGCAAATTACTCCTCGACAAATAATATACTATCCAATTACTCCTGAAAACCAGACCACAAACATAACAATGCAACTAACAGATCAATCAGGACGGCAAATAGATCTTAACAATGAAATTGTCACGTATTATTTACACCTATGCGCGCATTAGCTTCGCTATCGACTCCGTAGTCGTCGGCGTAAATTTTGTAAACTTAATTGAATAACAAAGATGAGACAAAAAAAGTTTATAGAAGAAAAATTATAGGTGGATTTTTTGGAAATATATTCACAAAAATAGCTGAAAACATCGCCGGAATTGCGCGTAAAGTAGCACCAATTGCACTTGACGCAGGTAAAGCTTTTGCGACGGGGGTAGGACAAAAGATCGCTGATAAAATTAAAGGCAGCCCACCTTCAGCATTGGAAATAAAACGAGCAATATCAGATATTACACCAACAGCGGAAACAGAACGAGCTATGATAGCTACAACAAAAAATTTCTGTCACCACGTGGTGAAGAGGTAATTCGCAAACTTGTAAAGAAAACAAGAATAACTCCTGCTGCTTTTTAGTTACTTAAATTTTGTGTGGATTATAGAATAAATAATGTCAGTTAAAAATTACCTTGATCTTGCTGACGACACAGTGACAGAATTCGAGTATGTTGAGTATCTCGACGAAAACTCAAACGAACCAAATAAAGCTGGCGTCAGAACACAAGAGACGAGGATGTGTTTTTGTTGCCGCACAAGGCGGTGTTGGAAGTGCGTGGTCAATTGCTAACTGCGATAGGCGGTGATATTGCAGCTGGTGCAGAAATTGCACTTGTCAATAACGGATGGAACTTGTTTAAAAGTGCACGGTACCAACTGGCCAATCAAACCGTGGAAGATATTTTAGTGCACTTGCCCGTAGCGAGTACAATACTAAATATCGTCTCGTTTAGTGATGATTATTCAAGAACAATAGCCACAAACATGATGTGGTTTAGAGATACTGGACTTGGGGCAGCTGTTTCTCGCAAATTTAAAACTGTAGTGCTAGCTGATGCTGATGCTGGAAATAGACTCATTCTAACACCAGCTGGAACTGATGCAGCTGCACAACATACTGTTGCAGCATTAACCGCAGATGCAGCTGGTGGTACTATAATAGCAGCTGCAATTATAAGCGCATTTGAAAATGCCCGACGATCAACTTATAATGAAGGATATGCCAAACGAAAAGTATTTGCCGCATAATCTCGCCAAATAATGATGATGCTTCCGTTAAGTACAATATTTGGATTTTGCCGCGAATATAACAAAGTTTTTCGCGGGATGAAACATACACTTATTTATTTTAGATCGAGCTGATCGAAACGATTGTATAATACACGCTGATGGAGAAGCTGAAGGACAGATTGCTATTACAAGATTAGCGCTGTGGATGCCACGAGTTGTTCCATCTGTTGCTAAAACAATGGAACTCGAATCATTATTGACCGCTTACACGAAAAAAAAAAATATTTTCAGCAAAACAGAATTTATCAAACAGCAATTCCTAACGCAACTGATTACACCTGGCGTGTTACAACTACGTCAAGCGAACAATTGCCGCGACACTTGTTTGTTGTATTTCAACGACAGGCACGCCGTAATGATCAAGAAATGAACAACTCCGTATTTGATAACCCAGACGTCAGACGAATATTTGTTAGAGTAAATTCTAAACAATATCCTGAACGTGCAATCGAATGTAATTTTTCCGCGGACGCCACCAGAAACATATCTCGGCCGTACATGTACCTTATGGAGGCTATGCAAAAACATCAGGACGCAGACAGTGGATCTCAGATATTATTAGATGGATCCGGCACTCACTTGGTTGCTGTTTACGATTATAATTATTTTAATTCGCTCGGACTTCCTCCGAGTGATCTTATAAAAAATACCCTTTTAAAAAATTTAAAAAATAAATTACTCATCTAATCAACTACAGCCGGTTGCAACATCAGCTTGTGGTTATTGTTGTATTATGTTTATCCGACAGATGTCCCAATTCCCTGATTTTTTAAATTTTATTTTGAAATTTGACAAGCTACCTTCTCACGCAAATGATAAGATTCCAATGAATTTTATCTAAACTAAGAAATATGTCAACATACTGTCTCAATTGTAAAACTAAAACAAGAAATAAGGATGAGACAACGGAAAAAACAAAAAATAATAGAACGATGTTAAATAGCATTTGCGCTGCTTGCGGTAGAAAAAGTATGTTTTTAAAGAAATTATCCGGAGCTGGAATGTGACCTGACAATGTCAGGGAGGTTATTTTAGTAGATGATTAATTGACTAAAAGCTACAAAAAAATCAAACATTTTTTTGGGGTCAAAATTTTAATTTTTTATGGGACAGAATAAAATAAAATTAAATGCAATTGTGATTGTGATAAAAATCTTTGTATCGAAGAAGATAAAATTGTTATATACAGTCAATCATGCAATCGTCATGAGGTAATTGGCAGCGGTATTGACATTCACAAATTTATTGGAAAATTACCAAAACCAAAAACAGGTTGGACATTGCCTGGCGATAAATACACTGGGCCGTCCAATCCACTAGACAAACAGTTAGATGAAAACGATAATCCGCTGCCCGGACAAGAGCCTTATAATCAAGTTGATGCAATAGCGATGCGTCATGATATTGTTATCGTGATATAGAACGTTCTGATAACGTTCGTGCAGAGAGCTCAAAATCAGACTGTGAAATAGTAATGCTAGATGAACTACGCGATATGAAGCCTGCAAATATGCGAGAACGATTTGATAGAAGGTTAGTTCAAACAATGATAGGAACAAAATAGAAGTTAGGTCTTGGAAAAGAATTATATGTTGCTCTTGTGTCTCAATTACATAAACCTAAAAATTAATGTTTCTGCGACGTAAAGTTGTCGCAAATGCCGTTGGCGACATCTGGGCGATAGATTTAGTTGATGTGTCAAATCTTGCTTAATTTAACGTTGGTGCCGAAGGCGCACCAAAGAAATATCTTTTTAACGTCAGAGATGCTTTTAGAAAATACGCGTTTAATGTACTGTTTCGGAAAAAACTGGAATATCAATAACTGATGCGTTAAAACAGGTCATCGTTAGTACGGAAAGCAAACCAAATAAAATCTGGACTGATCAAGGAGCGGAGATTTTTAATCAAACATTTGAGCAGTTTCTGGAACAAGATAACATTAAAAGTATGTTACTGGAAATGAAGGAAAAAGTGTCGTCGTCGAGTGATTTAATCGCACACTAAACGAGCTGATATATCAACATTTGACAGCTTAAAATACAAATAAATATATTGATGATTTACAGCAGATTGTTGACAAATACAATAACAAAAAGCACAGATCAATAAAAATGTCACTAAATGACGCCCTTAAAAATCCGATTCTTGCAAATGAAAACATGTACCGCAGACGTAAATTTAAAGTTGGTGATCGAGACAATTAGCCGAAGCAGTTCGAAAATGCTTATTAGGGTATAGTTCTTACACTGTTGACGTTAATGTGATGCAAGGTGATTCTAATAAAATTCTGCTAACAGCGGCAGGAGAAAATAAACTGAATGACAGTGCAGTAATGACGCTAAATTTTAATAAAAATGATGTTTTAGTGATTGCTCATAATTGCTTAACTAAAACCGAGCTGGAAAGGATAATTAATCGTAATATTTGAAGATGATTCTGTCAAATGTCGACTGTGATGTTGCTGATCTTGTTTTGCCATCTGCAACTCCCTTGACGGTTGCCGAATTTATCTTAAAATATCTTGCCGCAGCTATTATTGAAGGAAATTTTAGTTTATCTCCGTTTTCTAAATTTATTGAAACAACAGGTTGAACTTTACTAAAATTATTACCTGTGTTTCCTCGTTTGATATTTTCTTGCTGAGTGACAAGTTCGAGGTTTTCTAGACGATTATCTGTTTTAACACGGTTGACGTGGTCTATCACCAAACCATCGGGTATAGGTCCGTTTAAAGTTTCGTAATCAAATCTATCTCTATAATAACCAACTTGATCGATTAGTGTTCCTCTGATATTTATTCTAAGGTGACCACTATTTTGCAAAATACCTAATATTTTTTTTGTTTTGATATTTCGAATACTTCCTCGATCATTTGCCTCGTAGAGATCAAACACGGGGTGAGGTTGAAATTCTTCTTGTAATCACAAATTTTCAATGTTATCATCAGTAACCATGCTGTTGACATGATAAACTCGTTGTCCTTCTGGAATTTCATCACATAACAGCGTGTAAATAAAATCTTTTCTATACATTTCTACCCGCTCGTCATCATCACATTTTACGCTGATCTTACAATCAGCTGGTGTTAATTTACCAAACGGTTTTCCGTATTTGATATGTATCACCGACCCTAACATATTTCCCGCATACGAGTTGTACTTGGGATGAACATGATAATACTCTTGCTCGCTTGCTCTTGTTAGGTTTTGTGTCATCATACTATAAGCATTTGTATATCTCTAATTGTTTTTTTTTTCAACTAGCGCATTCGCATTGTGTGGTGAGATATCGATCGAATAATCAAGATATAAAATGTTATATAACAATGCTGAAATTGCGAGATATAGCCAAAAAGAGCCTTATAGGAGAACCTACAAAAATAGCTACCGCTTTTGCAGGATTTGATAACAGTTATAAATTTGATAATCAAAATATTTTAGTAACATTTTAACTCTACAAATTTGTTTCATCTCTTATATCCGACTGTAACGCGAGAACTTGCAGTACATAAAAGTGTCAAACTAACAGTACAGTATCATGTTATTTTATCAAAATTACGAACACTACTCGATAATACAAATTTCCGCAACAAGATTGCCGAACCATATTTAACAGCTAAATCACGAAAAATATTAGCTGGAACAAATATTTCCTCAGTCGCCGATGAAATACATCAGGAAATAAATAAAAAATTAAAAGAATTTACTACATCAGGATCAGGTTGGAAATTTGAAATGATAAAAGAAGTTTTATTTCACACTGCAAGATATAACTTACTTCGCGGTAGTTCTTACGTTGACCTCCCTCAAAAAATTAAAATCAAAAAACGGAACAAATTCTGATAATAAATATTTCCAGTGGGCTATTTTTTCTGCGATGTTTCCAGCAGGAAAAAAATGTTGATCGCGTCGACAAGTATATCAGTCACGTATCAAAATTAAATTTTAATGGCATTGACTTTTCAGTTGCAGAAAATCAAATACCAAAGTTTGAAAAGCAAAATAATATTTAAGTTAATGTGTTTGGTCTTGACGAGCGTGAAAATATTTATCCCAGATACATCTCGGAAAAAGCTTCGCAATCGACAATAAACTTGCTGTTTTATAAGAATCATAACGTTTTGATAAAAAAAAAACTTTAATGGCCTAGTTGGTAGACAATATAATAAAGATAAAAATAAGAAATATTTTTGTTATCGTTGTTTACAAGGTTTTTCTAAAAATTTGAAAATTATAAGATCATCTGAAATACTGTATTAATGTTTAAAAAAATAACAATGCCAGGAGAAAAAGAAAAACAAATATTAAAATTTAAAAATTATAATCACAAATTAAGTATTCCGTTTGTTATTTACGCCAACTTCGAGTGTCTACTTGTTCCTGTACTTGGTGCCGAAAATGATCCAAATAAATCAAGCACCAGAAAAATACAACATGTCCCCTGTGGAGTAGCTTATAAAATAATTTGTTGTACTGATCAAAATTTATCAAAACCAATAAAATTATATTGAGGTGAAAATCCTGCCGTGTGGTTACTAAAAAATTTAATAGACGATGTTAATAAAATTTTCAACAGATTTTCCAGAACAGCTCCAACAAAAATGACATCCAAATAACAACTTGATTTTGATGAGGCAGTGAACTGTCATATCTGCGAGCAACCTCTAGATAACGATAAAGTGCGCGATCACTGTTATCACTTTGACTGTCCTGGAAACCCATGCACATCGAAACTCCTAGATTCCATTCACGTTTTCAACCTCAAACAGTCAGTTAGACAACCCACCCATAAACATGGTCACATATTAGACTGGATTCTTTACAGACCTGATGATAATATTCTTCAGTCCTCCCTGGTGTCCCA